>CM041780.1:225846236-225881579 GCA_023374045.1 Limonium bicolor | reverse complement strand
AATATTACGGCCAAAGGGAGTAAACATTGCTCCTTAATTTTCGCAACTGATTGACGGACTCTCTCGAACTATCAGAAAGTCAAGGCTTCGAATTTTACTCACATTTGCATGAATTTTGGTCCAAGGCTCATGGTTGATAACCGCTGTGGTTTAGTGAACGTTGCTCCTTAAATTTTTCAACTGATTGATGAAACCACATGGATGGACTTACTCGATCTATCAGTAAAGATGAAGACTCGTTCGATCGAAGGACTCACTCGATCTTTCAGCAGGGACGGACACTTCTCTTGTTGATTGACTTGTTTGATTGTACGACTATCTCAGTAACACCTTCATACTCCAACAAAACATTCAAATCAAAAAAGTTATTCAAAATCATTTGCTGAATAACAACAGCATCAGCATTCTCCTTGCAGAGAATATCCATGTACACAATCTAAAAAATGAATCTTTGAGGATACATTGATCATTAATATGTTGTTCAAAATTACATTGATGCTTAATATGTTTCCGCAAAATATCATCCACAAAACCTTGTCATTTTTTAGTCTACAAACACAATAAAAAACACATTCTAAAGACTATGTTCCCAACAACTATTCAAAAAACAAGCAGCTCATTATGTCTCTTAAAAATATCCAAGAAACAAACTAAAGATTAATTCAAGCACCAACGTTTCAGACATGTGTTTGCCTTTTCCTCTTTCCCTTCAAAAGAGTGTTTGTTCCTGAACCTTGAGCACCACCTATTGACCCATCACCCCTATTCTTCTGAGACCTACATTTAATGTTATATATGTCTCCACATACATCTCCTTTGAAAACCAATGAGCAACAAAAGACTTCAAATCTAGCCTTTCTCGCTATTACAACGCAAGCATGTTTGCACGGAATATCAGAGAGATCTCAAGACATACAGTCACAGGAAGTAGTGGGAAGTTGGATTGACGATAAAGTATCCATTCACATCAACCGCCTCAAATTTGAAATCACTAATGGGTCTGACTATACATGATCTACTAACCTTGTCGTTGTTGTGCGGAATCTTGGAGGCATAACCAGTTACTGGTTCTCTAAGTTTCACATAATCTTCTCTTCGCTTATGCATCCTTATCATCATCGACCTACGTACCTCATCTAGCATTGCTAACATGGGTTTTGTCCTTATATATGACAGCTTCAAATTGAAATACCCCACAAAGTTTGAAGTGACTTCAATAACCTTTGTGTTCTAAGGAATATGGTGTTAAGTCAAGATCCTTTAGTTTTGATGATAGTAAACCTGTGTTGTTTATCTAATATGTTTGTTAAGCTTTAAGATTCAGATAAACAGGTTAAGGAGTGGCTTAGCACGCAAGGTTGCAAGCGCACGCAGTTCGTGACATGTGCCCAACCAGTCGGGCATCTGTCTAGAAGAGCTCACGCCAGAACTTCTAGTACACACAGGAAGTCAAGCATCACAAGACCATATCTCTCATACATCAGAAATAATACAAGGACCAGATACATCAATTGGTTTGAGAAAAAAATGTAGATTCAGGCATCCACACAAGCAACTAGCTCGCGACAAAAAGCATTGCTCATTAATGTGCAAGGTAACAAGATAAGTCAAGGGCTATTAATGCACACTATCACGTAGCCAAATGAAGTATGAAAGAGAGCATTTATGAGCATTAATGAACCAGACAATATCAAGCAAGTGAAGAGCGCTAGTGGTGACCGACCACTTGAGTATTTGCCGCCAACGTGTCTAGTCATAAGGCGACACGTGTTGTGATGACTCCAGGTCAAGTTGAGGCTCAACCTATATTTGAACTTGGCTACTCTACCTAGAATAAAGAGACAAATGACCCCTAGAGTATAGGAAGTCATAAGTCATCAATTACAAATCTTATGTGTATAAATATGGTGCATAAACTTCCGTCTTCGGTGGACAATAGAGGAGAGAAACACAGAGCAAAGATAATTTAGACTAAGTGTGTGTAATACTAGGAAGTTGGTGAGCTGGGTAGGACTGGGCTAAAAAGTTGGTACTGGGTGTAATTGATAGACTGACCAATCGGGGAACGGTTAGGGAATTGTAGGCCAACTGTCGGGAGAGGGTAGAGGACTTAGGGATAAAGTCCTAAACTGTCCCGGAGTCCTTGGGCAGGGCGAGGGAGAGTGAGTGAATTTCTTTGTGTAAATTCTCAATCAATTAAGGTTTCTAGTTTGAGTTTATCTCGTCTCTTCCAAATTATCAAATACTTCTCAACAGCATAAAAGACACATCCACGACAGGTCGATGACGCATCTAGGGGCATCCGCCAGTTTCAATTGGTATTAGAGCAGGTCTCTTCTAGAAATTTAACTGCTTTAGAAGACGATCAAAATGTCTCATTCAAATCTACTAGCATCTACAGAAGTTTCTGCACCAAATCGACCACCATTTTTCAATGGAGACAACTACACTCACTGGAAAAATAAAATGGAGTTTCACATCAAGTCTGATGACCCAAGGATGTGGAGGATTATATCACGTGGTGAATACACCTTTCAAGATTCTCAAGGACAAGACATATCAATCGACAACATGACTGATGATCAAATCAAGAAGTTAATGTTCAATGCTCGAGCAGTAAGAATTCTACATTATGCACCACTACCTGAGAAATACTCTAAAGTGGCCTCAGCTAAAACTGCCTAAGAGATTTGGAAAACTCTTGAAGTCATATATGAAAGAAATGACGTGATAAAAAAGACTCGCATTGAGTTGGTACTCACTCATTGGGAGTTATTCAAGAAGGAAGAGAAGGAGAGCATCTCTTAAATGCACACAAGGTTTACCATGCTTGTGCTTGGAAGAACTATATCAAATGAGGATCAAATTCAAAATTCCTTAGATCCCTCCCTGCCACCTTTGACAGCAAAGTCAGTGCCATGCAAGAAGTTCATGATCTCTCTAAGATGTCTTTGGCGGAAATGTTAGGATCCTTAATGGCGTTTGAGCTAAAATTACAACAAAGAAACTTAGAAAGCTCAATGAAATAAAGAGGGAAAATGGTAGCCCTTCAAGTAGTTGATAATGAAGAAACTAAGTCAGAAGAAGACGATAATGAGATGGTCCTCTATGCCAAGAGGTACTTCCAAAAATTTCTTAAAAAAATAACATGAGAAGAGGAAAGAAATCCAAAGAATGTGAGGATTGCCCAAGAAAAGGCAATGACAAATGCTTTGGGTGTTCTAAGTGTGGACACCACATCAAGGACTGTCCTCAACGACCATGAGAGGACAACGACAGGGGTAGGAAGCCTGCCCGGAAGTCATTCAACAAGAAACCAAAGAAAGAAGTGTTTGTCGTTGCATAGGGAGACTCAGAACTAAGTGAGGATGATCAAACCTCAGATATCAACCACTCAGAAGATGAGAAAGCTCATCTAGGCCTTGAGGAAGTGTGCTTGACGGCTCAAGACATGGAGACATCAGAGAAAGAGGAAGAACAAACAAAGGTAAACTATCCTCGACTCAGAAGAAAAGTTCAGAAAGCTGAACTTCTAGGACTCGAAAATTTTTCTCTCATTTTGATCGATCAACTGGAAATTCTTGAAAAGGAAAATAAAGAAGTGTTTGAGGAAAATGAAAGGTTAGAAGAAAACTCAGATAAGGTAGTTAAACTCACAAATGCATTAAAACAATTACAAAATGACTATTGTGAAAATCTTGTTGTCCATGAAAAATTGAAGTTAGGTAAGTAACCTGAGATTGATGAACTGATCATTGCTCTTAACAAAAAGGAAAAGGAACTAGCATCACTTCAAGGAAAATATGTAAAATTAGAAAAAGATGCTAAACAACCCAGAAAGAATTGTGAACGACCAGTCGGATACCTATCACAGACACATCGTGGAGGTGTCTGTCACTTATGTAGACAACAGGATCACCAGAAAAACAAATGTCACAAAACACGCTTTATGAGGAAGTGTCAGTTAGAGAAAAATGGATTAAGGTGGGTTGTCAAGAACAAAACAGAATCACTCGATGGAAATGGGTCCAAACTTCATTGGGACCATAATCCCACACAATTAACCTGTTAAGTGCATAATCGAGTGGGAAGGGATCCCCGCTGGTACACGAGCAGTGGGTGCTCTAAACATGTGACAAGAAACAAACATTCCTCTCACTTGAATCAGGAGGCCAAGGAACTGTTTTTCTTTTGCTACAACAAGGGGGTAAAATCATCACTATGGGTAAGGCTGATACTACTTCAAGGTATGTCATTAATGATGTCAATTCGGTCAATAGATTCAAATTGCTCAAAGTATCTCAAATTTTTGACAACGATAACTTAGCTCACTTCTATTCTACATACTATAGCATAGAAAGTCTAAGTAATGGAGAAAGGTTTGTTAAGAAGCCGAAGACGGAAAAACGTGAATACATCTGGAGGATATTGACAGTCCAAATCTTCCATGTTTGACTGCTTCGATAGATAACTCCACCTTATGGCACCAAAGACTAGGAAATGATAACATTACTTTGCTAAGAAAACTAGTCTAGAAACGGTTGGTTAGAAGTCTCTCTGAGATTAAGAAGTTGGAGACTAATCTTTGTGATATTTATGCTTGCTATCTTTGATCACTTACGAGTTGTATGGACGACATTCACTGCTCCTAAAGACGAAGTCTTTGAGAAATTCTAAGTCCCTGCAGGACAAATCCAAGTACAACTGAACCTTCAGATCAAGGATCTAAGGTCATATCATGGTCCAAAGAGGATGAGGGTTCTGGACTTGATCTAACCAAACAGAATCTCAAGGATAAGTCACAAACCGAATAACTCATGCCCAAAAGGTCAGCAACTTGTCATCAAAAGAAATGATGATGTCAAAGAACGCGTATCATCGTCAACTCGAGATCAAGTATTCCGTTCTCAATGGATATGTCAAAGAAGTAGTGTATGTTGAACAATCTCCGGGTCTTGAGATACAAAAAGGGAAAGACTACAAACGGGAAATTTAACCTACTAAAAGCTAAGAAATTAATCCAAGAAATGAATAATTAAATCCCTACGGGTTGTAAAATACCCGGTCGCAATAATAAATTAAGCAAGTTACCGAGGTCGAATCAACGGGGACTTTGTGATTAAATCTAATCCTAGGAAAACAGCAAAATGGAACGGTTGTCGGTTGTTTTGGTTTCGTGAATTAAAATAACGAGAAAACTAGTAAATAAATAAGCAAATAAATTCAATGAAAACTATGTGTGAAATGGAACTCCGGGTCAAGTTATCTTTTTCGACTGTCAGATTATGCAATTCCTACTGATTAGTTTGAGATGTCGATTGGCAAAATTCCTAAAACTTTTCTAGAGACTAAATGCTAGCCTCAAGAACTCACCTAGTGGAACATACTAGATCTAATCCAGAATTAGCACAACATGAATAGATGGGATGAGCACAAGGAATTAATTGTTTTTGCACTTGAGGGAAAATCTAACCTATCCGATGTAATTTTCCATAAGTTTACAGGTTAATCGACCATTCCATTTATCACAAATCTCACTCAAAACGGAATTTGTAAGCAATCAACAAATTAGCTACTTTTATTGAAAGCGCAAAAGATAACTTAACCTGCAACAATCGATAAGAATCTCAAACCAACGAGTAGCAAAAATTACAGAGTCAAAACAGTCAGATAACCATCCCCAGAGGTTAATTCTCCTCGCCTAGCATAATTGAAGAACAAATACAAGAAGAGAGAGTAGGAATCATCTCGGTATTAGTTCTAAATTTTGCCAGATGGAAGGTTGAGTAGATGAACGAGTTTGGAGCAGAAATCTTCTCCTTCGGTGTAGAAGTGGTTGCGGCAAGGCAAGAAGAATGAGAGAGGCACGACGTCAAGTTCTGTTTGTGCGTGAGTTGTGTTCTGGATAATTTTCTTGCCCTTGTGAATGCTCCTTAAAATAGAATTTTTGCACACAAAATACACACGTCCGGGTGAGCTGTCCGGATCAATTAACCGGACAAGACACAGCACGTCAGGCAAGAATTTTCGCTTTGTGTGACGTTCGGACCACCTGTCCGGGTCAGTTAGCCAGACAGTCGGGGTGGATAGAAATATAGTAGAAATCCGCGGCGCAGCACTCGTGGTCGTAAATATAGCAGTACTTCTGAGCGCATCCGGATCACTTAGCCGGACAGGTCATTCGAACATGTGAAAGCTTCATGGGAGAGGACTCAGGAGGCGTCCGGGTCAGTTAGCAGGACGTCTGTATATATATGTGCTCCTTTGCTCTGAAACTTTGATAGGGTCCAGATTCTTCGTTTGAGCTCCGATTTGTTCCCCGTTTGCGGCGTTGGAAAGCTCTTGAGGAGAACTATGCATTTTCACCATCATTTCCTGATTTTAGTATATAAATTGGTATCAGTTCTTGCCTAAAGTAAGAATCAGGAAAAGTATATGATAAGTGTGAGAAAGCGCCCAAAAGGTTGCATAAAATAAGAATTTAGCACCAATAAAACCATGCTGATTTCACACTAATCAAATCACCTCACACTTAGCCTTTTGCTTGTCCCCAAGCAAAACTCTCAAGCACAAGTAAAGCAAAGCTAATGGAACTCAAGAGAAAAGGAAGAGCACAAAAGAAAGGTATTGCTAGCTTTACCAATCAAGGGGGTAATTCAAATTATTCTAAACAATTCATACTTTCCATAAACATGAAGTCATTCGGAGTTAACAAATGAGAAACAAAACCATAAGAGCCTTGCCTTTAACCTTGATCCAATCCACCTTTTTCCTTCACAAACCATAGAAACGACCAGGGGCATGAAGTAAGATCATATTCCACCAAACCTTTCAATGTCACATACTCTTGATCCATAAGATAAAACAATCTATATTCAGTATAGCATTTGCATAAATATTTCAATTTAAGCGCTTTCAATTTCTTTCACCACAGACTTTTCTCTCCACCCATGTAATGGCTTTGGGTCAACTATCCCAGATCACAAGGACCTTAGGTAGCTTGAGGATAAAGCACCCCAAAGGACTTAATAACCAAGTGGACGAGGCCTGATTTTGGATCAGAATTAGAATTAACATGCCTAGGATCAGCGGAGTACATTGCCTTGTTCTTTTCCAACCATCTCAATCCAGTTCATTCCAAAGCTCAAAGCTAAAAGCAAGGTTCACATGGAGAATATTCTCATTTGTTTCAGCATTTTCAGAACAAAGACTTCAATTTAGCAATTAAAAACAAGAAGAATCTCAAAATTTTGCACCCCAAGATGAGCTAACCAACTAGAGACTTCCTCTATGGCGTCCTTCCAAGTTGAGCAACCACAGCTAAACTTTAACAAAGGTAAGAGAAAAGAGCATAGCGACGCACAAAAAAACAAGCGGTGAAGGAGCATACCCCACCTCACACTTAGAGTGAAGCAATGTCCTCATTGCTTAGGAAGAATTAACATTATGCAAGCAATCCAACGGGGAAACAAAATCCTACATAACAGTTCAGAGGGGAATGTGTAAAACATGAAGGAGTAGAAAAGTAAAGAATACTCCCCAGAGTCCACTCAGGGTGTGTAGCAAGTCCAACCCCACACTAGAGTTTAGCTAAGTGACGAAGTAAGCAAGCTGATAATATTATCTACAAAGCCAGAAGAACTCAAGTGCAAAACACAGTGAAGACATTAGTAGAATAAGATAGAACCAGGGGCTCTAGCATTAAGCATAGCATCATCCAACACACCACAAGCTAAAAAGAAAAGAGCAAAATAAACACCTAAACTAAGAACGTGAAAAAAGATACAAACCGGTGGGTTGCCTCCCACCAAGCTGCCCAGAGTTAGAGTCTCTGGCTAGACTTCACAAGAAAGCATCAAGGAGGGCCGCCATAGCAGCTAGCAAGGGCTTTCTTCAGTCTAAGACGTCATTACAAGCGCGGCTTCTTCAAAGATTCAGAATTCGGTGTTGGAGTAACATCAGAAACAACAGTAGAAACAGGAGTAGCAGAAGAGGAACTCTTAATCAAGGATACTCCAGGTGCAGAAGGCTGAGCAAAAGCAGAGCCAAGGTACTTCTTCAGACGAGCACCATTCACCTTGAAGACTTTTCCATACTTGTTCTCGAGCTCGTAGACACCATAGGAAGTGACTCCCTCAACCTTAAATGGGTCAGCCTAGTGGGACTTGAGCTTTCCAGGAAAGAGACAAAGTCTAGAGCTATACAGCAACTCATAATCACCAACTCTAAAATCTCTCCTCAGGATCATCTGATCATGGATTCTTTTAGAGCGCTCCTTGTAGTTCCTAGAGCTGTCATAAGCTTGCTCCCTTAGTTCCTCCAGCTCAGACAATTGACACTTTCGCTTCTCACCAGTAGCATTCAGATCAAAGTTCAGGGCTTTCATAGCCTAATAAGCTTTATGCTCTAGCTCAACTAGGAGATGGCAAGACTTCCCATACACTAGATTAAAAGGGGACATCCCAATGGGAGTCTTGAATGCAGTTCTATAAGCCCACAAAGCATCATCAAGTTTGACAGACCAATTCTTCCTCGAGGAGTTGACTGTCTTTTGAAAAATCCATTTTAACTCTCGGTTACTCACTTCTGCTTGACCTCTAGTTTGGGGATGATAAGGCAAAACAACCTTATGTGTCACCCCATACTTAGACATCAAGGAATCAAAGGCTCTGTTGCAAAAGTGAGAACCACCATCACTGATGATAGCTCTGGGCACTCCAAATCTAGTATAGATGTTCTTCTTCAAAAATTTAACCACAATTTTAGCGTCAGCAGAAGGGCAGGGGATTGCTTAGACCCACTTGGAAACATAATCTACAACAACAAGGATGTAGTGGTTTCCATGAGAAGAAGGAAATGGGCCAGCGAAGTCAATACCCCAGACATCAAACAACTCAACTTCAATAATTCCCTTCTGAGGCATCTCATGCCTTCTTAAAATGTTCCCCATCCTCTGACAATTATCGTAGTGAGAGCAGCAGCGGTGAACATCTTTGTGTATAGTGGGCAAGTAGAAACCACACTCTAACACCTTATCAACTGTCCTGGTGGGACCATGGTGACCATCTGCCTCTCAAGAATGGCAGAACTTAATCATACTTTCGATCTCTTCATCGGAAAGGCACCTCCTAATCAAACCATCAGCACACATCCTAAAGAGATAGGGGTCCTCCCACACATAGTAACGAGCTTCAGACAAAAATTTCTTCCTCCGGTTGTAGCTTAGATCATGAGGAATCAAACCAAAGGCAAGATAGTTAGCCAGGTCAGCATACCATGGCTCTTTAACTTTCCCAATCACAAAGACTGTCTCATCAGGGAAGAATTCATTTATGGGTACCCCGTCATCTGGAGTCTCAAGCCTAGACAGATGATCTGCAACTCCATTCTGCTTTCCTTTCTACAACTTCCAAGTCGAATTCTTGGAGGAGCAAAATCCATCTCAGGATTCTGGGCTTAGAGTCGTTCTTTTGAAAGAGGTACTTTAATGCAGAGTGGTCGGTGTGGACAATGACCTTACTTCCTAATAGATTTGGCCTGAACTTATCAAGAGCAAACACTACAACAAGTAGCTCCTTTTCAGTAGAGGTTTAATTCTTTTGGACATCAGATAGAGTCTTACTTGCATAAGTGATAACCCTCAGAATTTGTCCTTCCTCTGGTAGAGTGCAGCACCAACAGCATAATCACTGGCATCTGTCATGATCTCGAAAGGAAGAGACCAGTCAGGAGGAACCACAATAGGAGCAGAAATGAGCTTACTCTTGATAGTTGAAAGGCTTTCAAACACTACTTTGAGAATTGAAATTTCACATCTTTCTACAGAAGATCAGACAAGGGCTTGGCAATTTTGGAAAAGTTCTAGATGAACCTCCTATACAACCTTGCGTGACCCAGAAAAGATGTGACATCTTTAACTGAAGTGGGAGGATGCAGCTTCTCAATGACCTCCACCTTAGCCTTATCCACTTGAATACCATCTTCGGAGACCTTGTGACCAAGCACTATACCTTCCTGTACCATGAAGTGGCACTTCTCCCAATTAAAAACCAGATGGGTCTCCTCACATCGGCCAAGTATCTGATCCAGCTGATCAAGACACACATCAAAACTCTGGCCATACACACAAAATTCATCCATGAAAACTTCTATGCTCTTCTCAATAAAATCATTAAATATTGCCATCATACATCTTTGAGATGTGGCCGGAGAATTGCAGAGACCAAAGGGCATCCTTCTATATGCAAATGTACCGTAAGGACAGGTGAAGGTGGTTTTCTCCTAGTCCTCTAGTGCGATGGGAATCTGAAAATAACCACTATACCCATCAAGGAAGCAGTAGAACTCTTGCCCAATTAACCGCTCCAACATCTGATCAATAAATGGTAGCGGGAAGTGATCCTTCCTTGTGGCATCATTCAAGCGCCGATAATTGATGCACATCCTCCAACCAGTGGTGTGCCTCTGAGGCACCAATTCACCTTTCTCATTGGGCACTATAACTATTCCCCCTTTATTGGGAACAACTTGCATAGGAGAAACCCAACGGCTATCAGAGATGGGATAAATGATACCTGCATCCAGAAGCTTAAGAACTTCAGCTTTCACTACTTCTTTCAGGTTCGGATTCAATCTCCTCTGAGGCTGCCTCACTGGCTTGACACTGTGTTCCATGTAAATTTTGAGAGTGTAGAACCCTGGACTGATCCCTTTTATGTCTGCCACCGACCACCCCAAAGCTTCCTTGTGCCTTATTAACACCTCCAGAAGTCTGATTTCCTGTAAAACAGACAAAGATGAAGAAATAATAACAGGCAGAGCGCTACCCTCTGCCAAGAAAGCATACTTAAGATTTGAAGGGATAGTTTTGAGTTCAAGAGTAGGGGGCTTCTCAATTGAAGGAACGAGCCTCTGAGTAGGCCTGTCCAGTGGCTCCACAGGAGGAGCATAATGGTGAAAGTAGGATCGACCCTGGTTGAGCTGCTGGACAACAGTAGCTACCCCAATGCTCTCCTTATCATCCTCAATTGAGTGGCATAACACCTGCCTTAACAAATCAGAATTGTCAAGCAAGAAAGAAGAGTCATCAACATTTTTAGCAACACAAGCATCATAATCATCAGAACAATCAACGTCAACTGAAAGCACGGCATGAGAAGAAGCATTTGTTCTCATCATCTTAGTGAGATCAAAACTGAGTTCCTCATTGTTAAACTTAAGAGTGATCTTCCCCTTGTCAACATCAATGACAGTTTTAGCAGTTCGTAGGAAAGGCCTACCCAAAATCAATGGCACTTCAACATCCTCATCCATATCAAGAATGACAAAATTAGCAGGGAAGAAGAAGTTACCTACACCTACCATAACATTCTCAATCATACCTCGAGGTTTGATTGAAGAACGATCAGTTAATTGCAAATTAAAATGAGATGGAACAAGCTCACCAGCATGAAGCTTCTTAAACATTGAATAAGGCATCAAATTTATACTTGCTCTAAGATCACAAAGTCCGAAACCATAGTCCATATATCCTACGGTGCAAGGGATGATGGCCTGCCCTGGATCTCCACACTTAGGAGGAAGCTTCTGCTGGATGGCTGTAGAGCATGTCTCTGTCAGCTGAACGATCTCACTCTCCTTGAACTTTCACTTGTTAGAAATCAAATTTTTCACAAAGCGAGCATAATTAGGCATCTGCTTGATAGCATCAACCAAAGGGATATTGATAGTAAGCTTAGAAAAAACATTCAGAAATTTCCCAAATTGATCATCAAGTTCTTTCTCTTTCAATCTATTATAAAAAGGAAGTTCCTTAGGAACCACTTTACCCTTGGAATTTTTAGCAATCAAGTATGAGAAGGGGAAGAGATAGGAGCCTGGGTCTCCTCAACAACTACCTCAGGAGGGGTTGGAGGCCCTGACGGTGCACCAGTGCTAGAAGAAAGAAGACAAGTCTCTTCGCCAGTCTGGTCCTCAGCCACTCGATCTTTATTTATCAGCTGCTTCCCACTTGGAAGACTAACTCCCTGACAAACCTCTGCTTCATCAACATCTAGGACAGTCACTACCTTCATATGCTCCTTTAGATTGGGATCCGATTGAGAAGGTAATGAACCATGAGTCCTTTGATTCAATAACAACTGAGTCAGTTGTGCCATGTGCTGCTCAAGCTTCTACTGACCTACAGTGAGAGTCTGATTGGTAATCATCTGCTACTCATACTGACTCTGCTGCTTGGCTTCCAACTTAGCCAACAAATCTGCAAGATTGGAAGTATTTGAAGAAGAAGAAGGGCCTGATTGTTGAAACTGAGATTGCTGATTCTAATTGTGGGAAGGCCGAGAAAAACCAGGAGGCACTCCCTGAGTAGGCTGCTGAGGCCTCATCTGATATGAGTTCAAGGCATTATTGGGGTTGCCATACCTCAAGTTCGGATGCTGATTCTGAACCCAAGGCTGCCTATTGAAAGATTGACCCATGACATTTGCTTCTTCATTTCGTCGCATCTCAACTATCTCTGGGCATGATTCAAATTCATGTGGCTCACCACACTGATAACAACACAAATCACTAGAGCTAGATGAAACCTGCATCACAGAATGAGTAGGAGCTTTACCCATCGTGAGCTACTCCAACATCTTAAACATGTGGCTCATGGTAGTCTCTGATTGAGCCTGCTTCGCAGCCATCTGCTCTAGAAAAGGGTCTATAGTTCTAGAAGAACTAGAACCCACTGAATAAACTCTACCACCACGGGAGCTCCACTATCTCAACTCCTCACAGTATGACTCCATAGCATCCATAAACTCTTCACCATTCTTAGCCAGCAGGTCACCACCCAAGGCCGAACGCACCTCACCCTTATTCTCATCTCTAAGCCCATGGAAGAATCCAAGTGCTAGAGATGTAGTGTCATGCCCATGGTGAGGGCACTGTCGTAGAAGATCCTTGAAGCGGTCCCAAGCTTCACAAACTGTCTCAGATCTTGACTGCTTGAAAGTCATCAACCCAGCAATCAACTAGCGAGTCCTCGAGATTGGCAAGTACTTCTCATAAAATTTCTCTGTCATCTGATCCCAAGAAGTGATGATACCAGGACGCAAACGATGATACCATTTAGATGCCTCTCCTTAAAGGATGTTCAAAAATAAGCATAACCTTGCATACTCCTCCAAACCAGGAACAAGACCCAGAGTGTCCAGATGAACTAAGAACTGGTGCACATGGTCTAAAGCATCTACAGGGTCTGCTCTAGAGAAACACCCAGCTGGATGATTGCGCACAACAGTCGATTGATGTGAGGGCTTCAGCTTTTTCCACTCAGCAAGTAACTTAGCAGTTAACTATGGCATAACAACAAGGCTCCCTCTCGGAGTAGCAGGCGGTCTATTGATTGTACCCATCGTAGCATTATTCTGGGCATTCTCGATTTGAGGAATATTATCAGCCATATCGAAATCTAGCTGCCTTCTCGTTTTGAGAGCCTGGAGGAAAGTCCTTTCAATCTCAGAAGAAGGAGAAATAAAACCAGAAGTGGTAACTTACTTAAGCTTCCACTTCCCATGCCTATACAATCTCATCCAGAAAGGACACCTAAGACCTACAATTCTTCCTACCTCAACTCCAACAGAAACTACAGTCATGATCTCTTCTGCTTCATCTCCCGACACCTCAAAGACCACCACAAAACTAACCCAAGCCAAGAAACCAAAAGGAAATAGGCTCACCCATGAACCTATCAGCCGTGCAACTCGCGCCTCCAAGCGTCTGCAAAGCAAACACGAACCACCTAAGCAAACTCAATCCACCACGGAGCCAGCAACTCGCCGACTTCACTTCACCGATGATGAAGAAGCCACTCCAACCGACATCATCAGAAATGTCACTCACGAGATAGAAGAAGAGGAAGTGCAAAGTGAAGAAAAGTCACCGAAAGAGAATACAATACTAGAGGAAGCTCAAATAAAGGAGCTGACAACACCAAACTCCAGGGAAAAGAGAGCATCATCTGTTCAAGCTGCACTACCAGTCGCTGAACGGTCACCAACACCTCACCGATCTAGTCGGGAAGAAAGTAGTGACACGGAGTCACCCTCACCCGTTATACCAACACTTGTGGAGCGTGAAAATCTGAGGAAAGCAAAAGAAAAGCAACAAAAACTCTATCACCTCACACTCAAAAGCTCGAGGAGCTCATCAATGAAAGCAATCGCAAAACCTCAGCCGTAACAAACACTCAAGAGATTGGAGAGATTAAGAGAGCTAGAGCCAACTCTCATCAAGGCTGCAAATATTGATGACAAGTCCTGTCCTGTCTGACTAAATACATTGGATTTTGAATGGATGGAGAAAATGGGTCTCGAGGAAATCATAAAGCTGCTTAAGTTTCAGGGTTGGATTGACTTCTTCCAAAAGTCTATCGCCTGATACGTAGAGCTGCTCAAGGAACATATGCGACACTTAGGCCCTCTCCAAAGTGATGACAATGAGGATTTCATCATTTCAGAAGTTCAAAGAATCCAAATCAACATCACAACGTCTTGGATCAGCAAGACATTCAATCTGGAGCCTGAAGGATTGGTAGTTCCCGAGGATACGACTTGGAATGATTTGGGACATAAAGGAGACATAATGATACATATGTTCAACCAAGGGGCAACAATGAAAAACTTTCCCGCAGTACAGATGTCCATTCCTAACCGAGTCTTACACAGCCTTCTAACCCACAACATCACCCCAAGAAATCAACGAACTCATATCGTCAATGCAAGAGATGTGAGGATCATGTACGCCCTAAGGAAAAAGGAGAAGATAGACCTTCTAGCCATGATTCTACTCACCCTCGATGAGAGTCGACACGTTAACCAAGGGCTAGTACACGTAGGAGTGGTCACCACGGCACTAGAACAATTTGGAGTAGACACCAACCGATTCCATGTGTGCTGGTGGACCGCTCAAGACAGCATTTGCTCAGAGATGCTATCCAAAATAGGGATAAAAACTCAAGGGAAGAAGCTCACTGTCCTACCAAAGTCAACCAGAAGTGAAGGCTTGGGCTCAGAGTCTCATCCTAACATCAAGATCTCTGCTTGCAAGAGAGAGCAAAGTCTTTCACCGGTCCACAACATGTCGGGGACCAGTCTGGATACTTCAACTCGAGATATTCTTCAGCGTATAAGAGTCACTCTTACCGTTGTGCAGGTTGTCTCCACAGAACCAAGTATTCCACATGGTTCAAGGAGCAATAGACTTTCTAGATCAACATCTATAGGCTGAGAGTTCTAAGTCTCTTAGAGATACGAGTGAAGTTTTGAGAAGATTTAGTTTTAAGATTAGATTTTTCTTTCTGTTCTGTTATCGTCATTGACAATCTGTTTCATAATGGTCAAAACTTTGATACAACTTAAGCAGACATCATTACCTCTTGAATGACACTCCTGAATGTGAATGAATTTATTGCATTGACTGTGTCTTTCTTGATTATAACACTACAACCTGATCAGAGACATAGCTATCAATGCCAGTCATGAATACCTGGAAAATACCATAGAAATTCATTCCCTAGAACGTAACAAACCATATTCAATGCATCCCTTACGACCAGACGGTGAACTATCGCTCACCCATCTATAAAAGCTATACCATTAGTCTTTCACTTTCCTTCATTACGCAACAATACCTTCCTCGGTCATGAATCCAAACAATTATAGCTCATCAAGTTCGAATGAAAAAAATATTTTCTCCTACATCAGAAAACTCATGAAACCAAGAAAACAAACCCTACCATCACCACTCCAAACTCATTCAGACATATCATCAGCCTGGTCCCCTAATGTCGGCACTAGCCAATCAGTTACAAGTAACTCTACGACTTCACTCATGTCCATAGACTCATCCACAGCTATTCTGAAGAAGATAGCCGTGACACGGAAAGTTCCACCTCCTCCGTCACATTCAAGCGTAAATCCTCGTAGATTGTCTCCTACAACTTTGTAGTTAATAATCTATGAAATGTTATGGTCTTTTCAATAATTTCAAGCGTGTAGTTGCTACCTATTTTTTGTTGTATAGCAAAGGGGGAAAGAAAGAGAAAGATATGCACTTGTGACAAATGTCCATCAAATCTCTTGTATCACACGTGATCTTAAGTTCAGATGCTGATTCTGAACCCAAGGCTGCCTATTGAAAGATTGACCCACAACATTTACTTCTTCATTTCGTTGCATCTCAGCTATCTCTGGGCATGATTCAAATTTATGTAGTCCACCACATTAACAACAACACCAATCACTAGAACTAGAAGATACCTGCTTCATAGAATAAGCAGGAGCTTTACCCATCGTGAGCTGCTCCAACATCTTCAACATGTGGCTCATGGTAGTCTATGATTGAGCCTGCTTCGCAGCCATCTACTCTAGGAAAGGGTCTAAAGTTCTGGATGAACTAGAACCCACAGAAAACACTCTACCACCACTGGAGCTCCAGTGTCTCAACTCCTTACAGTATGATTCCATAGCTGCCATGAACTCTTCGCCATTCTTAGCTAGCAGGTTACCACCCAAGGCCGAACGCACCACACCCTTATTCTCATCTCTAAGCCCTTGGAAGAAACCAAGTGCTAGAGAGGTACTGTCCTGTCCATGGTGAGGGCATTGTCGTAGAAGCTCCTTGATGTTGTCCCAAGCTTCATAGATTGTCTCAGATCCTGACTGCTTGAAAGTCATCAACCCAGCAATCAACTGGCGAGTCCTCGAGATAGGCAAGTACTTCTCATAAAATTTATCTGTCATTTGATCCCAAGAAGTGATAATGCCTGGAGGCAAGCGATGATACCATTTAGATGCCTCTCCTGAAAGGCTGTTTGAAAATAAGCACAACCTCGCATACTCTTTCAAACCAGGAACAAGACCCAGAGTGTCCAGATGAACCAAGAACCGGTGTACATGGTCTAACGCATCTGCAGGGTCTGCTCTAGAGAAACTCTCACCTGGATAATTGCGCACAGCAGTCGATTGATGTGAGGGCTTCAGCTTTTGCCACTCAGTAAGCAACTTAGCGGTCAATTGTGGCAGAACAAAAGGGCTCCCTCTCGGAGTAGCGGGCGGTCTATTAATTGTACCCATCGTAGCATTATTCTGGGCATTCTCTATTTGAGGAATATTATCGGCCATGTCAAAATCTAGCTGCCTTCTCGCTCTGAGAGCCTGGAGGAAAGTCCTTTCAATCTCAGGATCGAAATTTGCTTCAGGAGGACCAAAGGAACGCGTTCTACGCATCTACTAGGTACCTGCAACAGCAAAGAAGAAAGAAACAAAAGGGGAATTGAAATTAGAACTAAATAAAGCAAGAATACAATAAAAAAAACTTAATGAAATAGCTAAAACAAATAAACTCAAAATAAATTGAAAATAAAACAAAACAAAGAAAACAATATAAACTAAGAATAGAATAAAAATAAAAATAAAACGAAAACAAAGAAACTAAAAAAACTGAAATAAAATAAAATTAAAATTAAACAAAACAAAACAAAACAAATGAAAACCAAAGTCAAGAACTAGACAAAAGTCAAGTCCCCGGCAACGGCGCCAATTTGCAAAAGGGAAAATGTAACCTATTAAGAGCTAAGAAACAAATCCTAGGAATTAATAAATTAAATGCCCACGGGTTACAAAAATAAATCTCGGTCAAAGAGTATAGTGAACTAGAAGCTACCGGGGTCGAATCCACGGGGACTTAGTTATTTTATCTAATCCTAGAAAATAACGAATTAAGAGGGTTGTCGTTTGTTTTGGTGAACTAAAAATATGCGGAATAACAAGTAAGTAAATTGGGTGAAAAGTAAGGGTGAGATGGAACTCCGGGTTAGGCTGTTTCTCTTGGATAGATCTAGCAATTCCTTCAGTTTGTCACGAGAGTGGATTGGTGAATTCTTTAATTGTCTTCTCTACACTAAATCCTAGTTTCAAAAAGGCTCACTTAACAGAACATGCGAGTTCTAATCCAGAAGCAAGCTGAACGCGTATAGGTGGATTAAGCACAAAGAATTAATTTAGCTCATGAGGGAAAACCTAATCTATCCAATTCAATTCTCCATAGGTTTTCAGATTAATATGACCTTCCTATTACTCACCGATCAGTTTGTAATAAGATCCACAAGGCAACTCAGATATTCATGAGATTAAAGGAGAAGCGCAAGAATTAACATTAATCTGAAACAATCCAAGAAATCTCATATACCAACTGCAGAAAGATAAAGCTAAATCATATCCAAAATATTACAGCCTTCCAAAGAGTCAAATCCATTTAGCCTAGCATAATTCAAGAACAAATACAAGAAGAGGGGGTTGAAATCATCTTGATATTAGTTCTAAATTTATCAAATGAAAGGTTGAGCAGATGAGCGAATCTGGAGTGGAAATCTTCTTCTCCAGAGTTGAAGTGGTGGCGACAGAGCAAGAACAGTGAGAGACGCACGGGCGAAATGTTCGTGAATGATTGGCGTACCCTTTTTTCCCATCTTGCATCGCTAAAATATATGGACAAACAATACACGCGTCCGGCTGGGACGTCCGGGTGAGCTCAGCCAGACAAGAGATAGCGCGTCAGGCGAGTTTTTTTCCGCTTTGTGTGACGTCCGGACCACGTGTCTGGGACAATTAGCCGGACAGCCGGGCCGGACAGAAATATAATAGAAATACGCTGCGCAGCACTCGTGGTCATAAATATAGCAGTACTTCTGAGCACGTCTAGGTCAGTTAGCCGGACAGGTCATCCGGACATGTGAAAGCTTCGTGGGAGAGGACTCAAGAGGCGTCAAGGTCTCCTTCCGGGTTAGTTAGCCAGACAGGAACAACGCATCCGGGTGAATGGTGTGGACGTTGATCCGGATAAGAGAGAAAATGGAATTTGGTCACGTCCGGGGCCACGGACGGCAAGTCCGGTACCATGGACGGCCTGTCCGGGTGAGTGGGTGATAAGCCTCAGACTTATCATGTTTTATAAGCTATAATTATAAGATTATTAGTCAAAATAAGTATGAAATAGCTACTATTTATGTCATATTGGATATTAAGTTCATTTTATAAGATCGGACTTATGTTTGTTGTATTTTTGTGCAAGGAATCAAATCCTAATCAAAGGATCAAAGTAATACCGGACTTGATGTCGTAAGTTCAACTCACGGCAAGAGTATGGAGCAGAATAGAAGTGATGTCGGACACAGTGCCGGGTACGCCCTAGCCGGCACCAAGTGAAAAGTTGTTACGATTCGTCAAAAGATGGTAGTTATTGATCGTTACCCAACTGACTGATGCCGGATACGGTGCTGGATGTCTTCTGTCTGGCACAGGCATCGTTTTGTAGGATTTGGCGGTTTAATTGACAGTTATAAACACGTAGTGCAGGATACAATTGATCGGGCATGACTCCCGGCACAAGAGGTTTTTAAGGCTTATAAATAGGCCGAGAGTCTGCACTTCCAACATGACTTACACTTCATTTTTACACATTCATATTCCACGAATTCAGTTTTGTTGCTGCCAAGGAAGTTCTACAAATCATCCACCAAGAAGAAGAAGAAATCTCCACCGGGTTAAGGCTAGATCAATTCCCTTCTCCTCTTGTATTTCTTCTTGCAATTTGTGTAGATGAGGCAGTAAGATTTCCTTGTATTCCTTGGTTTGAAATGATGGTCCTTATAAAACAATGTTTTTCACTTAATATAAAGTCGCAAGTTTCACCTTAGATTTTTGTTCTTGGTGCAAAGTTGATTAAGTTCTCTACTGATCTTCTTACCTTCAAAATTCCTCTTTTGTCAATCAAAACAAAGCCAGAATTGGTTGAGAATTTATAAGGAATGTTTACCTTTGTCTTCTACACATTAGGAGATGATAATTAGGATTTTGAATTAACCACTATATTCTCCACTTTCTGGTTTGTTTATTGGCATAAAATTTGCTGGGTTCGATAATAGATAGTAAGTGTATGTTTCGGATTCGAAACTGGTAAACAATGTTGAACTTTTGGCTCTGCCAGATCCATTGTCGGGTGTTTGGTGTCCAGCGCATTCAAAATCCTTGAATGTGTCTTGCTTCCTCTATCCGGCATGACATCCGGCTCATTCAAAAATTGGTTGATTCGAGACTTGTGAGTTTGAATTGGTGATCATACTTGGTTTTATGTGGATTATTGTTCCGAATCACGGAGTAGTTTGCTGGTTCTTCCATTATACGGGGAGTATTTTACCTGCATTGTTCTTTCCATTTTCTTTCAATTCCTTGTCACGTTATTTCTTTTTCTTTCAACACTGGGGTCAGTGTTCCTTCCAAGTGTAGGGCATGGGTTCCCCCTTCAAAAAAATAGCCCAAGAGTTTTTGATCGGTTTTTGAAATTGAATGTTCTATTTTATACCCATTAGTATGTTTTTGATGGAATAAGAAATATTAAGTGATGCTTGTGAATTAGAGTCAGGTAGTTAGGAAAGATTTATCTAGTTGTCATTTTTAAGGCTATCTGTTTTGTGCCTAAGCAATTGTTCTTCTCTCATTAAGTTTTGCTCGAGGACTAGCAAAAGGTAAGTGTAGGGCCTTGATAAGCCTCAGACTTATCATGTTTATAAGCTAGAATTATAAGATTATTAGTCAAAATAAGTATGAAATAGCTATTTATGTCATTTTGCATATTAAGTTCATTTTATAAGATCGGACTTATGTTTGTTATATTTTTGTGCAAGGAATCAAATCCTAATCAATGGATCAAAGTAATGCCGGACTTGATGCCGTAAGTTCAACCCACGGCAAGAGTATAGAGCAGAATAGAAGTGATGTCAGGCACAGTGCCGGGTACGCCCTAGCCGGCACCAAGTGAAAAGTTGTTACGATTCGTCAAAAGATAGCAGTTATTGACCGTTACCCAACTGACTGATGCCGGATACGGTATCGGATGTCTTCTGTCGGCACAAGCATCGTTTTGTAGGATTTGGCGGTTTAATTGACCGTTATAAACACGTAGTACAGGATACAAATGATCGGGCATGACTCCCGGCACAAGAGGTTTTTAAGGCTTATAAATAGGCCGAGAGTCTGCACTTCCAACATGACTTACACTTCATTTTCACACATTCATACTCCACGAATTCAGTTTTGTTGCTGCCATGGAAGTTCTACAAATCATCTACCAAGAAGAAGAAGAAATCTCCATCGGGTTAAGGCTAGATCAATTCCCTTCTCCTCTTGTATTTCTTCTTGCAATTTGTGTAGATGAGGCAGTAAGATTTCCTTGTATTCCTTGGTTGGAAATGATGGTCCTTGTAAAACAATGTTGATCACTTAATATAAAGTTGCATGTTTCACCTTAGATTTTGGTTTTTGGTGCAAAGTAGATTAAGTTCTCTACTAATCTTCTTACCTTCAAAATTCCTCTTTTGTCAATCAAAACAAAGGTAGAATAGGTTGAGAATTTATAAGGGATCTTTACCTTTGTCTTCTACACATTATGAGATGATAATTAGGATTTTGAATTAACCACTACATTCTCCACTTTTTGGTTTGTTTATTGGCATAAAATTTGCAGTATTCGATAATAGATAATAAGTGTATGTTGCGGATTCGAAACTGGTAAACAATGTTGAACTTTTGGCTCTACCGGATCCATTGTCGGGTGTTTGGTGTCCAGCGCATTCAAAATCCTTGAATGTGTCGTGCTTTCTCTATCCGGCATGACATCCGGCTCGTTCAAAAATTGGTTGATTCGAGACTTGTGAGTTTGAATTGGTGATCATACTTGGTTTTATGTGGATTATTGTTCCGAATCACGGAGTATTTCGCTGGTTCTTCCATTATACGGGGAGTATTTTACCTGCATTGTTCATTCCATTTTCTTTCAATTCCTTGTCACGTTATTTCTTTTTCTTTCAACAATGGGGTCAGTGTTCCTGCCAAGTGTAGGGCATGGGTCCCCCCTTCAAAAAAATGATGAAAAAATAATAATAGTGTGGAGGGTGATTTTTCGGTATGAGGGGGTCTATCTAAATGGTTCTGACTAAAAAGCCTAGATCCTAGAAATTTGCCATTCTGTGGAGGGTGAAAACCCATTATTCTTGGCATCCCTCAAATACCTACTACATCGTCCGTCTTTCCCAGAAAGCTTATGGGGAATGCTAGTGAGCACTACACCCGCTCTCAATGGGCTCCACACGAACTTATGCCCTAAGGGCGGAAATTGACTAGAGTCGTCACCTAGTTTGACCTAAGGAACTAGGAAGGGAGGAGAAGGGTTCTAAGAACCGTTAATTGACTCTGATATTTGCAAATGGATTGGACTTATCTGGTCATACCAAAGATTCTGTGTGGGTTCGTATTAGGTTACACCCCTTAGAAGTGGCAACGACCACGACTTTGGATTGGTGCCCGAGGAAATCTCGGTCTCCAATTGTCGGGATTGCCTTCTTTCAAAACCTTATTAAAGAGATTCATTTAAAAGCCAAGGATAGGATTAGGACAGGAGGAGAGAAAACTAGTGGAGATGAGGCGAGCTTTTCCGCCAAGGTAGCGCCAAGAGGAGGAAATAGTGAATTCGGATGAGTAAAGAATGAAGATTTGGGAATGGTCTGAGGTTGAGTGAATTAGACAAGACTTGAAGTCTGATGGTTTGAAGTTTGTGGGAGCCAAAGAAGGTTTGAGTGTATCGAGAGGTATGAAGAACGCCTTAGAGGGGAAAAGGATTTTTTGTTTGGAATGGGGTCGCACCCTAGATGGGCTGCCTACGTACTCAACTCCCTGTTGAGATCAGACCTTACGTAGTTCACGTTTTTGGGTTTTGGAAGGTTTTGGGGTTTTGAGATGTTTGAGAGGTTAGTCTGTGAGACGCTCGGGTCTATGAGACATTTAGGATGTTCATGTAGTGGGAGGTATGAGATATCAAGGTCTGTTTGACGCTCGGGCCTGTGAGACTTTGAATCATGAAATAGTGGAGAGATTGAGATGTTCGAGTCTGTGGGGCGCTCGGGCCTATGAGACTTTGGAGGTTTGAGAGAAGCTGGAATTTGTAAGAGGGTTTGAGTTTGAAGTGATTTGAAGTTTGGAAGATGATTCGAGTGTGTGTGAGGCAATTGGAATTTGGGTGGAGATCCCGGTTTTTCAGGTTTAAGGTTCAAAAATGGCTGAGGAAAATCATTTTGTTGTGAAAGGGTGGATGATCCCGAGGGATCACCCTATGTACCCCCTCGAGCGTGACACTTAATTAATGGTAAGTGCCGAGGCTCGAAAGATGGGGCATTGTATTTATGTCGAAAAGTAGGATTTAGAGAGAAACATCATGAATGGGATGTTCTCGGTCAAACCCTAATAAACGTCTCTAACTCCCGGGTTTTAAAACATTGAAAACCAAAAATACTGAAATCGAGCGGAAGGGAGTTAGACGATTCTGAAATCCCGGCTGCAGCTAGAAAGGCCGTTACTTCCCTAGCACCCCGCCTTGTAAAAATCTAGGCTGCAATTAGGGGAGGTTTGTCACCCTAGTGCCCCGCCTAAAGAGATCCAGACTGCGACAAGAGAGATTACGACCCCAGTGGCCCCGCCTCGGATTTTTATTTTGGAAGGAGAAAGAGACATCTAACTAGGAAGAAAACATTTTGAAGGTGTTAGACATTTCTTGTTCCCCGAAAATGATTTATTTCGGGTTGAAAACTGAGTTAGAAAAATCTTTGAATTGTTCGGAATTCTCTATGAAGAAACACTGATTTTGAGAAAATGTTTTAGGAGAAAACTTTCTATATATTGAGAAGAACTTTCTGCGTTTTGAGAAGAGTTTTCTGTGATGTGAGAAGATTTTTTCCTTTAAAATTCCACAAAATGGTTTCTTTTGAAAACTTGATGAAGTTGAATAAAATGATTGTTTGAAATTCGAGAAAGGAGATTTTTTTTGGATTTTTGGAGTTCAAACAGGATTTACAAGTTAAGTTTGAGTTGGATTGAATTGAATTGAATAGAATTGAGTTGAATTGAAAATGAGTTGGGTTTGAATTGGATTTGGGTTGAATTTAGGAATGTATTGTACTTGGGCCGAGGTTGGAAAAACGGGCCGTGTCAAAGTTAGGTTGGTCAAAGTTCGGGTCAATGTCAAAGTTGGGTCAATGTCAAAGTTGGGTCAACATCAAAGTTGGGGTTGGTCAAAGTTGGACCAAGTCAGAGTTCAGGTTGGTCAAAATTGGATCAAGGTCAAAGTTCAAGTTGGTCATAGTTGGACCGGGTCAAGGTTTGGGTTGGTCAAAATTGGACCAAGTCAAAATTGGATCAAGGTCAAAGTTCAAGTTGGTCATAGTTGGACCGGGTCAAGGTTCGGGTTGGTCAAAATTGGAACGGGTCAAATTTGGACCGAATTGGGCCTTGGTCACGGTTTGGGTCGGATTGGGCCTTGGTTAGGCTTTTGGGTTGAATTGGGCCAGATTGGGCCTTGGTTGAATTGGTCCAGATTGGGCCCTGGTCAAGGTTTGGGCCTAAATGGGTTTGGGCCTGAGTTGGACTTAGATCTGAAATGGGTTTGGGCCTAAATTAGGCTTGATGGGCCGAGTGGGGGGTAGTGGACCTGATTTGAATTTGGGCCTGATTCGGATTATGGGCTTGAATTAGATTTGAATCTGATTTGGATTTTGGGCCATGAAATTAAAATTTTGAGTAGGATTGATCTTTTTCTTTTGGATTGGGCTTTCGCTTTTGAAGCTTATTTTCACTTGAAACAAAATAGATTTTGGAGCTGATCTTTTTTATCATATTATAATAAGATGTGGTTTGGGTTTAGGACTCACCCAATTTATTATGTGGGACCATGGCTCACCTAAATCTCTGGGTTCACCCTCTATCCTAAGGTTTGGTCCTAGAAGGATAGTAACTATGGCTTAATATAAAGACATTAACAAACAATAAGACTAAACCAACAAATTACAAGTAGATAAAAAAAACAAAGTATAAAATGAATGAAGAGCAAACTGCCGTAGTGAACTGACAAGCCAATTTTGATGAAAGAATGGCTACCCAAATTGGAAATCATTTCTTTGTTGCTCAAGGAACTAGTCCAAGTTTCTAATCGAATTTTACACTGCAAAAACCGGAGTATCACGGTTTACACTTTGGCAAAATGTCTTGTTATCAAAGTCGAACAAATTGGGATATTGAGGAGCCTAAATCCAGAGCTACCCAAAACAAACACAAATTCGTCGAAGGTAAAACGATTTGTTATGTCTTCTATCTTTTTTTTTTAACCTTCTCGAAACAGAGAGAACCAAAGTTCCTTAATGAAACAAATAAACACAAGGGAATAATGAGCAGATAACATGCTCGCAGAAGTCCGATAATTACCCACCAGAAAGGCATCCACAAAGCCAAAACAAGCAAATACTGAGCAATAGTCAATGATATATCACACACAATATTCCAGACATGAATATGAATATACATGAGTGAATTGATTTTAGACGTTGATGGACTGAACCACAATACATAAGCTACAAGGAAATCGAGTGCATACTTAGACTAGAGCATAAGCAAACAGTTTGTAATTAATAAGTTCAGAATCAAGATGTGACACTGATCTTCCAATAAATCCGCAGGCAACCAGATGAAATCCAACGCAATGAGCAAGAACAAGAAATAGCAATCAACTGCTCAGAAGCAGAGGAAACGTTAACCGTAGTTTTGAATCCACATGAAGATGACGAGACCTCAGTCCTTGTACACAGAGTTACACATTTTTTTGCCTAGATGTGCGCAAGCTTGACCCCAGTCCGACCGAGACGCCAAAAGGAGGTTCCTCAGTCAAGATATAAATAGATGAAAATGGTCATTAAATGCATCATTTCGTAATCCAGATAAAACGGACTATCTTAGCTTGAACAGGCAAAGAATATTAAAGGAAAAGGCAAGATAATGACGGGAACATGAAGATCTTTACCCAGATAAGTCGAGCATCGAAAGGGGGAAGAACTTAAAAGTCTCAGTAAAACCGAGACCAAAGACTACAACTTACATCGACGATGGTAATATTTTGATGAATATGAGTCTTCTGGTGAGGTTGATTTCGGTTAGATTTGATTTCAGACAAATTGGGGCTTTGAAGGACATGAATCGTACAAAGAGGGAATGTGATAGAAGTAGAAGCTTTGACCGGTTTTTTCTGGTTTTGATGTTCGAAGATGATGGTGGACAAATGAAGTTGATGACGGCCGGAAGAGAGACAGTGTGTGCTGATTAGGCTTTTTCGGTTTCTTCTGAGGGTGGAGGAAGAAGTTAACACGAGGGCGAAGAAGAGAGTAATGGATGAACGGATTGGAATTTTCTGCTCTGGAAGAATGGGTGATGGAGTTTTGCTTCTGGAGATGAAAGAAATGATCGAAGGATTGCATATGGGAGAAGGAGACGGTACTGTTGCTAAAAACAGGTTAGTTTGATGTCATTTTATAAAAGAAGCTTAGGGTTTTTTTAGAGATAGATGTCGGCTAGGGTTCAAGTTAGGGTTTTACTTTGCTATGGGGTCGGGTTTGACCCGAAGTCAAATGTGTGTCAAAATAAAACAAACAACCCTCTGCTTGTACAGGGATTCAAAATTGGGTGTACACCCTGCCCAAATGTATACTAACCAACCATGCTACGACCGAACTCTATTTATTCATGTTAGAAATAATAGTTAAAGTCTATACAAGCTGAAAGGAAAATTAAATAGGCTAAAAATTCAAGCAAGATTTGAACCTGGAACCTGCTAGTTCCCGAACAAACATACTAAACCAATTAAGCTAGTAAAACTAACATTATAAACCGAACTGGACAATATCTCTAAAATGCTACCATTTTGAATAAACATTACAAGAGACTATGAGTTTAACCTAACAAGCAAAGATATTAATATGTACATGAGTAATAGAATATGGAAAAAATGAAATTATAATGATGTATAAAAAACAATTAACATATTAATATGTACATGAAATGATAAAATGGTACTAGTATGATGAAAATAAAAATACATGTGAGTATCCTAAAAAGGAAATTAAATCAGACATGTACGAATAGTAGTACGCGGATAGTAGTAAATAAGATAGGAAAAAGAAGTTACAAAATGAAATGAGATGAGAGGGAATATAATCAAATTAGCGACAAAACAAAACATGCTAGTATGGAATATAATAGTGAAAATGTACATAAAATGATGAAAATGATTATAAAATAATGATAAAGACAAACTAAAAACAAGTATTGATAAAGAAAATACAAGTAAAAAAGTATCAATGACATTAGATGAGATAAAATAAACAATTAATAAAATAATATAGAATAAGAACAATATAAAAACGAAATAGAAAAATAAATAAGCAAAGATAAATAGGATAAATAAAGTAAAATGGTAAAATAAGTAAATAAACAAGAGGGCGGGTTTGAAACCGGATTATTGTTGGAAATTCATTTTTGAGGAATTGTGTTTTTATGAAATGCATTAAAAACATATTACGAAATGATGGTTTCGTTTTGGCACGCACGCTAATACGTTTTTGACAAAGAAAGGCGACGACCCCTCTTATTGTGTTTCTTATTCTGGAATTTGCTTTATGGGGTGAGAATTTTTGGTGTCTACAAATAGTAGGAGTATATTTAATATGGTAAGTTGAAGTCTTATTAATGTTTTACTAAGCTTGTTGCATGTCTCTGACAAAGTGAAATTAGGGAAGGATAAATGGTTGTTCTCTCAAGAGGTAAGCTTTCTAATGACTTTAGAATTCTATTTTAACTTCATGACTCTCTTTATTATTTAGCACATAAGTATATGACCTTATTTTTATTTTTTTATCTCTGAAATACTTTTGGGTAATATTTTCTTTTCTTTTTTTCGAAATGGTGAAAATTCTTTTTGGGTGAAAATCTTAAATATGGATTGTGTATGAAAAAAGAGAGTAGAAAAGGAAAGAAAAAAAGAGAAAAAAGTATACAAAGAAAAAAGCAAAAGAAGAATCTTCTTACAAAAAAAGAAAGAGAAGCATTATATTCTATGAGGTTGCAAAAATTGCCTCAGAATAAAAGAAACACTCAAGAGTTTTTCCATTTGTTTTTATCCTAAATCCCCCATTCTAAATAAAAAATTCATGGTGAGGTTCAGAAACCCTTAGAAAATAGGGCTGAATCATGAAGATCATTTATGAGGTTCTTGACCACATTTAGAAACCCAATAGGGCTGAATGTTGGAAACCGGAAAAAGGAAAGACTACAAAATCCCTTATACAAAAATAGCCCAAGAGTTTTTGATCGGTTTTTGAGATTGAATGTTCTATTTATACCCATTAGTATGTTTTTGATGGAATAAGAAAGATTAAGTGATGCTTGTGAATTAGAGTCAGGTAGTTAGGAAAGATTTATCTAGTTGTCATTTTTAAGGCTATCTGTTTTGTGCCTAAGCAATTGTTCTTCTCTCATTAAGTTTTGCTCGAGGACTAGCAAAAGGTAAGTGTAGGGCCTTGATAAGCCCAGACTTATCATGTTTTATAAGATAGAATTATAAGATTATTAGTCAAAATAAGTATGAAATAGCTACTATTTATGTCATATTGCATATTAAGTTCATTTTATAAGATCGGACTTATGTTTGTTGTATTTTTGTGCAAGGAATCAAATCCTAATCAAAGGATCAAGTAATACCGGACTTGATGTTAAGTTCAACTCACGGCAAGAGTATGGAGCAGAATAGAAGTGATGTCGACACAGTGCCGGGTACGCCTAGCCGGCACCAAGTGAAAGTTGTTACGATTCGTCAAAAGATGGTAGTTATTGACCGTTACCCAACTGACTGATGCCGGATACGGTGCTGGATGTCTTCTCTCTGGCATAGGCATCGTTTTGTAGGATTTGGCGGTTTAATTGACCGTTATAAACACGTAGTGCAGGATACAATTGATCGGGCATGACTCCCGGCACAAGAGGTTTTTAAGGCTTATAAATAGGCCGAGAGTCTGCACTTCCAACATGACTTACACTTCATTTTTACACATTCATACTCCACGAATTCAGTTTTGTTGCTGCCAAGGAAGTTCTACAAATCATCCACCAAGAAGAAAAGAAATCTCCACCGGGTTAAGGCTAGATCAATTCCCTTCTCCTCTTGTATTTCTTCTTGCAATTTGTGTAGATGAGGCAGTAAGATTTCCTTGTATTCCTTGGTTGGAAATGATGGTCCTTGTAAAACAATGTTGATCACTTAATATTGTAACACCCCTAATCTTAACCTGTAATGTCGTCCCAATTCGTAGCATGATAAATAGCAAATCGCAGTGGAAAATAAAACTATCTACCTTGGTGTTACACGCCGTTACTCACCCTTGTGAGTAACTAGGCACCCTTACTCTTTCCAACAATACAACTCTCTACGCTGTGATGAACAAATACTGATGTAACACCCCTGAATAAACATCCAATAGTACAAAACCAAGCTCCTAGTCATATTACATGATAACTACGCAGCGGATTCTTGATATCATCCGGGTGCTACAGATGCCAACCACCCACGTGGTTGACAGACCACATCACAAATACTAAGTTACGGTCTGCATGACTGGAAACAGCCCTCAATAGAAACTCATGTACAATATAGATAAAATTCCCAAATACCGAGTGTCTACAATATAGTTTCCAAATCATAATTCGAAAAGTACAACCCGGGTTTAGTAATAACCCATACACTAACATACTATTCCAAACTCAGAAGTCATGCCCAGATAGACTACCCCCATGATAGTCATCCCGCCTACGCTCTGTTGTCACCCAGCTCAATACCTGTAAAAATTGGGTTGTAAAGGACTCAGCAAACTACATTGAGTATGAACGTGTGTAGCCCGTATGTTGCCGGGCCACACGACTACTTGGTCGAATATATTAAGTCAATTTACATGCTATAATAAAGCAGTAAAACACACCACAGTACATTGTAGTATCATACACACTTAAAGGTAGTAACCATTAACAACAACAACTGCTAGTATCACAAGAACAATCATGTACATAATAAGACGTGTGCATAGGTATGTAATACCCATGATCCTCACTATGGGATCATACGAGCGTTGTGTGTTTTCATTTCTTTTCTCTTGTTCCCTTATAGTGTATTTTATTTCTCTTTCCTTGCACCAGGTCTGGGGATGTAATTTAGATCCGTGACCATCTCATGTAGGTGCTAATCTTTCCTTGTTTCTTTAAGGGTTATTTGTGAATTCTCTTATCACCGCCATTTGGGGAACGTCTTCTTCATAGCTAATCCTCCATTCCCGGATAGCTCTCTCTCTCTCTCTCTCTCTCTGTTATTTTTAAATGTTACGAGCCACTGCCCCGGATACCAAGGGTTTGTCTCCCTATTCCTTTTCAACGTTACAAGCCTCTGCTCCGGATACAAAGGGTCTGTCTCCCTATGCCTTCCAATATCCTGGTCTCTACCCCGGATACAAAGGGTCTGTCACCCTATTTCTTTTCAATGTCACTAGCCTCTGCTCCGGATACAAAGGGTCTGTCTCCCTATGCCTTCTAATGTTCTGGTCTCTACCCCGGATACAAAGGGTTCGTCTCCCTATTCCTTTTAATCTTATTGGTCTCTACCCTGGATACAAAGGGTCTGTCTCCCTATTCCTTTTTAGGTTAATGGTCTGCACCCCGGATACAAAGGGTCCGTCTCCCTACTCATTTCTAAAGGGTATTGGCTTATCATTACCTTTGATAGTTCGACACCATAGTGGGTGTCTTTAGAGGTCCTCTATAGTTAAGAGGAGTTTTCCCTTTATGTAGTTCCTTTGGTTTGTTTACGAAGTTCGTTGTGTTTCATCTCAAGGATTCATCAACGAGAAGGGACTATACTACTATGTGCGTGCAAGCAATATGCTCAATAATAGCAAGCAGGTAAGCAAGGAAGATAATCAATCCATTTACATGCCTTACACAAGCTCACAACAGACAAATAAGCACGGTAAGACAAACATCCGTTTTCATGCATTAGTCTTGTGGTCATAAACAAACAAGGCACACAGCACACAAGCCGTGTAACACGGCAACATATGAACCACACATGTCCATACCTTAAGGCTGTAGGAGTTATCTCCCCCGTTCAAGAATCCTCCCGCGCGACCGCCCGCTACGTCCCTAAATTCGTAACACGAGCGTATTAGCTTTATGTAGTCGCGCATTAGCGTTCCTAAAGTTCCTTATTTCCCTTTTTTTTATCTACACTTGAGGGTTCACTCAAGCACTTATCCATAATTTTCCGGGTGTTTGCAACTCCACTTATTTACCGATTTAACCCTCGTATAATTAACTTATAACTTCCATATGATTTATATCAACATAGTCTAGTACTCTAGCATAGGTTGAGGTCTATTATTAACCTATTATATTTCCTTTACCCACACAACCAATCTACTTTCACAGAACCTATAAAACAAAACCAACAACTCACAATCGGTACCTCTCTTGCCTTATCCTTAACTTCCAATTATAGAGACTTATTGTTAATTTCCCCAAGTGTATCCCTATCTCCCTAGATGTGTTAGCTATGTTTTAAGGTCATTATCATGGCCATAAAACTTTTCAAACACCTCTAGAACTTGTTTATACAGAAGTCCAAAGGTTTCAAAATCTGAAACACAATTTCTGTGTATAACCTTATCTAACCTCACCTTTAGTGTATCAACCTGATGTCTAACCTTCCCTAAATTGTTTCATCAACTTAGCTAAATGTATTAGATATGCTTTAGGTTAATTATTAAACCCATACCACACTTTTAACACCCCTAGAAACCAATCATACATAGACACAAGTTTCAAAAGAAACATCAACCTTGTGCAAACTCCCATTCAACTTCTCTTTTTAATGTTTCAAACTGCTTTTCTAATTTTTCCCAAATTGTTTACTCTCTGAGGTAGATGTGCAAGTAAGGTTCTCAGCTCATTACCAAGCCAAATCAACTCTCTTAATATCCTGTAATTCAGTTATACTGAAACAACTCATCATTGAAATCTGAAGCAGAATTTGTATGTTTCTTTCTCATTCCTTCCTTTAGTTAGCAGTTATCTGACTTCCCAAGCTTCCAAATGAGTATACCAACTTACTTCACCCTTTTAGAAATGTCTTAAATTCAAAACAACCCAGAATCACCCTGATAACTCTACTGAAACACCAATATACTGAAACGAAGAACAGCAGAAACTGAGGTTTGGATTTCTGCACTCCCTTACTTCTATCCCCCTTTCAAGTGTGCTAACTGGTTTTCTCTAGCCTTCCCAAGTCATCTACACTTATTCTATTGTGTTAGTATGGTCCTAATTTGATTATCCAACCAATAAAATTCTTATATAACCTCTAAAAAGTTAATATACAGAAACCAGGAACTGCAGAAAACTATGAACTCTAATTTGAACAGCTCCTCTTCAAGCTCTCTTTTAGTCTACTAATCAGTTTCTAATTCCACCCACAGTTTTTTTTACAGCTTTAATTAGGTGCATTAGCTAGGTTTTTGGTTTATTAGCAAGCCAATACAACACTCTTATACCACTTGTATTACAGTTATACAGAGACAATCGTTTATGGAAAATCTGAAATAAAAATCTGTATATTTCTGCTTAGTTCTTGCTTGTAGTTAGTTAATCTGACTTCTAATCTTCCCCTGGGTATTTATAACTTACTCAAGCGTATTATTGAGATTTTAAACTCAAGACAAAACCCCATCAACATTGTTCAAGCTACTGAAATCCCATTATACCAAAACTGCAACATAAGCTGAAAACTGAAATCCTAGACTCTTGCATTTATGTCCTGTCGTTGGCTCTCTACTCACAACCTACCTTCTAATTCATCCCCAGATCATATAGCCCCTTAATTAAGTACTCACTACGATTCAATACCAAAACAACCCCAAGATAGCTTGTTAATGCCACTGAATGTCCCAATACTGGACTGATAAGGAATTACAATTACAACCTGATATATTCACGTATGTTGTTTTCTGTTTTGATTTGTTTATTAATCAGGATTCTATTTCCCTCAATTTGTTTACCTCCTTCATTAAGAGTCTTAACATAGCTTTTCTTTTTAACCTCTGAAACAGACCTAAAGCCACAGGGAAAACCTCTCTGAATCCTCTTATACAGAACCGGTTGTAGCTGCAGAAAAATTGTAAAGCTGAAACAGGTAACTAAGTTTCTGTGATTCTGTTTGCTCTCAATTGTTTTTTTTTCTAGTTTATCCCGTCTAGTTACTTAACCTGGTATTAAGTCACGGTTCCCACCCCAAGACAGACCCAAGGCAGCTAGATAGAGCTACTGAGAAGTCATTATACAGGAACTGTAATTGTTGCAGAAAAAAACTGAAGGTAGAAACCGATATACCTCATTCTTTCTCCTTTCTTTGTCTCTGAATTGGCTTTCGATTTTCTCAAAATGTGAACACACTTAATCATATGAACTAGTAAGGCCTTAGGCTCATAAAACTCTCAAGATAATGTTTTATAGCTCTTAGTAATAGATTCATACAGGACTTAAGGTTTAAGAGGGAAAATTGTAAAACTGAGAAATACAAAACTGGTCTCTCCTCTTCTGTTTCTCTTCTTGTTCTTTCACCTAACTTCCAACTTATTTCCCGAATTTTTTAGCCTCTGGTTATGTGTTTTAATATGGTTCGAACCACCAAACAACCCAACACTACTTTGTTGATGTTACTGATATGCACTACTAGAATCCCTTAATACAGGAACCGATAAAACTGAAACTGTGAACTGGTATATACATTCTTTTATATTTCTTTCTTGTTTCTACCAACTTATCTACTTCTAGTTCCTCCTAAATTTATTTGTACTTAGCATAACATGTTAGCATGGTTTTAAGATCATTGCCCAGCCACTACCATCTTTACTATGTTCCTGAATTCGATACCTAAAGAAATAAGGGTGCAGAATTCAACTCATTTCTGCACTGTTTCTTTTTCATTCCTGATTCTGTCTTTTTTTTTCTTTTTACCTCCCTCACGTGTATACCAGGTTAGTAACGGATTTACCTTTGTCATAAGTTCCTTAATACTTCAACACTACTCCTACAATACCTCTGGGCAACGGGGTATACAGAAGAGAAATAAGTTTTTTTTTTCTAGGAGTCAGTACAGAACACTGGGATGATTTAATACCTCGGTTTTTTTTCATTTTGGAGTTGATTCCTCCTGGTATTTTCTAGGCATGATGTCAACTTCCAGGAACTTGAACTTTTGGACCCAACTTTTGGTTGTGTTTCAGACGAACCTGAAGCAGAGGTTAGCGATTTGAAATGCGCTCTCTCAGACATTAAAGAAGAACAGGGTGGGACGATGTTCAGTAGGTAAATTTTGGAAGTTTACCTTGTCTGGTTTTCTCAAAGGGAATGCAACAGATTTCTAGGAGACTTTTGACACGCTAGATTAGTAGAGCTTGCTATTTTGCCTGAACTTGCTCCAGATTTTCAGAGATTAGCTGTTTTGGGCTAATGTTGTTGTAGATTCTGAAGGAGAACCGGACAAAATAGAGCAAGATGGATAGACAACCATGGAGGGGTTGGTATTACATGCTTGCGCCAGAGGAAAAGAAATATGTGGAGCTAGAAGTCTTGCTCTTGTACCAAAAATTTGGAGCGATTTAAAGGCCTTGTTCTGGACTTGCTAGGCCAGGTCGCAGGTGGGGCAAAAGAGGAGCTGCACTAGCGTGAGAATGCAGGCAGAATGCAAGAGATGAGTTCCTGGGCATCCACAAATCGATATGCATGTGAGGGAGATATAATGGTTGAGTGGGTTAACGATGGGTGACCATACAGTGGGAAGGAAAAGGTGCTGATGTGAGGGTTACCGAGACATGCATTAGCATGTGGGGGGAAACATTGCATAGGAGTTAGGGAATGGCAGGGTTTTGGGAATCATCAGCTTGAAACAGATGAGGGGGTTTCTCTCTGATTCATTCAGTGAAATACAAGAATTCCCATTATAATACTACGGAGTATACCACGCTGTTGTTTGTGCATGTCTTCCCATCTAACATATAAATGTTAGCCAAGCAGGAACTGGAGTGGAACGAATCTGAATTCCACAAAACTTTGGACACAACGGCTCATGGAACATGTTTAAGAATTATGGAAATCGGATTCTGATGTAACTAAGGGACCTGTTCCTCTCTTTTTTTGTAGTTAATTAGTAGTTGTATCACTAGTTTTAATTTATTGGTGTTTATTACTGAATTCGGGCACAGCCCAACCGATTAAGGCATTTGGGGAAGGTACGAGAGGTCTCGGGTTTGAACCTCAGCGGGAGCGCCTCTGCTCT
>CM041780.1:225753437-225845736 GCA_023374045.1 Limonium bicolor | reverse complement strand
AGCATGGAAGACAGATCTAACTCTAAAGCTCCTAAGGTAATGTTTTAAGGCTCATTTTAGCTCTTTTTCTTCATCTCTTCATTACCTACACTTAGAAGTCCTTTGGTGCTTCAGCCCTTGTCGCATGTTGCTCCAGAATTCTTCCCATACTTACCGTTAATTCTCTAAGTTCCTCCATCTGGCCTCTCCCCTCACTACCATTCTACACATTTATACATTATCGTAAATAATCAAACAGTTCAGCAATCACATCAAGCACATAGCAAACAACAAGTATGTAAATCCCCATCCCCACGGCTTATTAGATTTTAAAGTCTAGATTTAATCTTAACTCAGCCAAAGCTCCCTAAAGACCAAACCTGCTCTGATACCACTCTGTAACACCCCGGTTTTCACACCCTATTTTTTTTTTTTTTACTGACTTGTCCAAGTTTTTACAATATTTTACAACGGAAGACTAAATAACACCTATGTCAAACCGGAGCGCTACCGCCACACCCACACCAACTAGTGTGGATGCTAAGGCTAATCCACCTACAACCTAACTCCCGGAACATGCTCCAAGGAGTTTACCACTTACAAATAAATAAAATTCCTAGCTATGTCGGCGCGTTCCCTTGTCCCAAGCTCAAGAGCAATATCACACAAAGAATCAACTTCACCTGCAACAAACCTGTGGCCAGCAAACAATCACACAAAGGGGCCACAGGCACAAACCAGAAAACGTCAGCAAAGCTGAGCAACAAATATCACACCCTGTAACATTCACTCTCTTTGAAAAACCTTTTTAGCAGCATAAAGGCACACATCATCTCAAACAACCATGTTATCAACCACAAACACAAGTTTACAACACACTCACCTTCCTTGAGACATTTTACCTTAACACAAACCACCTGTTCATAAAGATATCACAATACCAGCAAACTCACCAGAGACATAAATCCAATAATATTTTGGAAACCACATAACAATTTCCACCAGTTTGTATCTCAATTATTAACATTCCACCAATCCTCGGGCACACCGGTCTTTCGACAAAGAGCTACTAGGCTCTCGGCCCCTTGGACAAATAATTCCACCACCTCACCCCATGTCCTTAAGTGTGCACACCCCCTATGAATCATCAGCCCATAGAGTAGATCATGATGGCTTAGCTCCAATACATTGGTAGGAGCGAAAATTCAGTGAATGGCCAACCATGGCTCGACAAATTGAAGGAGCTAACCATAGCTCAATAGTTTCGAAATATATATTTCCAAATTCACACTTCCACCACCATAAGTAATATCAACCTTTCCAACATATAAATATCGTCCACAATCATATAAAATAGCTCAAAATAACCACCAACCAAAGGTTACCAAAAGACAAGCTTAATCACATATTAAAGCACAAACAATCCACTTAATCAAAATCAAGCATTCACTTATAAATCACAGATCGACAAGCATTCCACACCAAGAGTAGTCACCAAAAATCATTCCAAACATTTCAAGGATAAACCAAGCAACAAAACACCCCAAACCATACTTAAACACAATTTTCCTTCTTTCCAAGTTTTAGCACCCATATAACCTTACAAGACTCCCTTATATATTTTACACTTCACCTTCTATTAAAACTTCAACCACATGTCATATTAGGACTATAATGACCAGATAAACCATTAAATCCAATAACCAACACACAAATACACTTATACAAGCTTAAAGCACACCTTTGACCCAAATCACTTCCTAACAATTCGAATAACTTCCCAGGTGAGTTTCGACCTGAATATTTGACCATAGATCTAAATTCAAAATATAAGAATACCCTCAAAATTTCAGCTCAAACCCATGTCGGAAACTCATCTAAACAACTCCTAAAGCTTAAAGCTCATTATTTTCCCTTGCCATGTATAACCGACTTAAATATCTCCATTCGACTTCATCTTTTGACCATAACAATATGTTCACTATTAAAGACTACCCTCAAAATTTTAAGGCAAGATGAATTCGGGAACCTATTTAACTAAGTCTCAAGGCTTAAAACACCATTTAAGCCCTCCCACCTTGACCTAGCATTTTTATGTCTAACCACGAGTTCCCACCACCTATAATCAATTATTATGAGTTAATATAGGTAGAATAACACACCAAACTCAACAAAATCCCATCGAAATCACTCATGGAGTCTTAAAACACATTTTTCCTCTCTAAAAGTTCCCTAGAACTTATCCTACTTCCCAAAGGTATTTTCGCCTGAAATTTTGATACTATTCTAGTAATAACTATCTAAAAACACTGTAAAAATTTCAGCTCAAGAGAAGCTAGGGTTCGGAAGTTACCATTAACAAGAGTTAAAGCTCAAAATCAGGGTTTAAAGAAAGAGATGGTGTGCATAAGTGTTACCTGGACTCTCCTTGAAATTTTAGCCACGACCTTATAAGTCCCTTAGCTAATTGAATCAATTTCTTCCACCAACCAATTCGTCCAAGGTCACCAGCTCCTTCTCCCTCCTTGAAATCTTGTTTTTCCTTGATTTCTAGCTTGAATCTCCTTCTCCAATGGTGGGTGTTGAGTTCTATGAGCTTCTATGGTGTTCTAATGGCGTGAGAGTGAGTGAGGAAGGCAGGGAAATCGGTTCCCATCTCATTCTTAAGGATGGTGTGAGTGAATTCCAATTTTACTTCATTAATTAAGTGTAATGATTACTAAGATAACCTTATCTCTTCCTAAGCCATTAGATTAGTGACAATTGTCTAGATTAAATCTCAGCCCTCCATGTGTGACCGGCCTTAATGATGAAGGAGACAAGTGGCATGGGTAATAAAGAGTATAAGACAAAATAGAATGATGTCTTCACTTACAGCCGTCGGATCGTAGATATTTTGCTTGAATGAATCTCCACCATCCATGTGCGACCACCCCTCATTAATGAAGGTGACACATGTCTTCTCTTGATTGAACCATGTGTAACTAATCATCTCTTGACACCTCGACGCTTACATCATCGTTATGTCATGCCGACATCATCACTGCATCATCACTGCATCATCACTGCATCATCACTGCATCACCACTGCATCACCACTGCATCATCATGGTCAAATTTTACCATTGACCAAGGTTTGACCAATGTCCAATGTTTGACCGAAGTCAGACCAAAGTTGACCTAGGTTTGACCACAGTTGACCGGGGCTTCTAGAACTCCATGCAACTCACCGAAATTTCAGTGTTTCTCGGAACTTTCTGAATTAGGGTTTCTCCAAGGTTTCTTGGTTGATTCCCAACCACTATGGTTTCCTCGTGTTCTCTAATAATTCCTAAGGAACTATGGTTTCCATTAGGGTTACAAAAATTCGGGGTATTACATTCCCCCCCGTTAAACAAAAGCTTCGTCCCCGAAGCTTAGCTTACCACAAAGTTTACCATCATCACCAAATACCGAAACACTTATACAAGGTTTGACGTCAAGGTAATACCACTAAGCATTAAATAGCCATAAATAAATGTCACATAATCATAGCACACAAGCACACAAGTCAATTTCCAAATACTGAGTAACATCATATTAATTATATCAATAATTATATCAACACCTCATTCATGGTGTCAAACTATTTATTTTCAAAAGTATCCAACCAAAAATCCCAAACTTTATGTTCTCCTCCCCTCCTTAAATAAAATATTCCATCTAAAGCTTAATAATTAACCTCAACCGTGATAACTTCCTGAATCCTATAAAGATTCTTTAGTATCTTCACCGCCTTTCCTCTGGTTAGGGTCCACAACGTTTCCGCTGCGCCATCCAGATATGCGTTTCCACCACTCTTACCTCCATTATCCTTCCCGTTCCTGCACTCGAAGTATCTATGGCCTAGCTTACCACAATTGAACATTTTACTTGCTCCCCTTCACAGTTTACTCCCGGATGATCTCTTCCACATAACTTACAATAATAATGCCTAACTTTTTTATCTTGGTTACCTTTGTAAGAACCTTGCCCGTGATGACCAAATTTATTCCATGGTACTTTGCCCCCTTGTTGGTTCTTCTCATGCCTTGGTTTCTTATCCTGGTTCCCTCCACTTGATTCGGATTCGAACCTCCTCTTCTGTTTTGTTTGCTCCTCCTTCCTCCTTTGTTGCACCCGGTACAGATTTGCCGCCTTGCTATACGCTTCCTGTAGACTGGATATTGGTACAACACTTAGCGCTTCTTGTAGACTCCAGTTTAATCCTCCAATAAATCTTTGAACCTTGGCATCTTCATTAGGCACCATGTTTCCTGCAAATCTTGCCAACTCTACAAATTAGAGTGGTAAGTTCCTACATCGTCAGCTAACTGCTTCAACTCAGTAAATTCGTGATACTTTGCATGCGGACATGCTCCGGATAGAATCTCTTCCTCAGGGAAACTTTGAAGTCATTCCATCCAAAGTTAGGTTCGTTTCTTAACTTACCTTCTTCTGCAGTCCACCACAAATCAGCCTCACCTCTAAAGTAGAAAACAGCTCCACTCACCTTCTTCTCCTCGGGGCAATCTATGATATCGAATATTTTGTCGAACTCCCTGATCCATCCTTCTAGTATTACTGGGTCTTCTTCGCCAGAATAGGTACTAGGTTTCATTGCAGCTACCCTTCTAGAGAAGTCCTTTGGTGCTTCAGCCCTTGTCGCATGTTGCTCCAGAATTCTTCCCATACTTACCGTTAATTCTCTTAGTTCTCCATCTGGCTCTCCCCTCACTACCATTCACACATTTATACATTATCGTAAATAATCAAACAGTTCAGCAATCACACATCAAGCACATAGCAAACAACAAGTATGTAAATCCCCATCCCCACGGCTTATTAGATTTTAAAGTCTAGATTTAATCTTAACTCAGCCAAAGCTCCCTAAAGACCAACCTGCTCTGATACCACTCTGTAACACCCCGGTTTTCACCCCTATTTTTTTTTTTTTACTGACTTGTCCAAGTTTTTACAATATTTTACAGCGGAAGACTAAATAAAACCTATGTCAAACCGGAGCGCTACCGCCACAACCACACCAACTAGTGTGATGCTAAGGCTAATCCACTACAACCTAACTCCCGGAACATGCTCCAAGGAGTTTACACTTACAAATAAATAAAATTCCTAGCTATGTCGGCGCGTTCCCTTGTCCCAAGCTCAAGAGCAATATCACACAAAGAAGCAACGCCACGCACACAAACCGGGCCAGCAAACCAATCCACAAAGGGCCACCGGCACAAACCAGAAAACGTCAGCAAGCTGAGTAACAAATATCACACCCTGTGAAATTCACTCCTTTGAAAAACCTTTTAGCAGCATAAAGGCACACATCAACACAAACAACCGTGTTATTACCACAACACAAGTTTCAACACACTCACCTTCCTTGAGACTTTTACCTTAACACAAACCACCTGTTCATAATGATATCACAATACCAGCAAACTCACCAGAGACATAAATCCAATAATATTTTGGAAACCACATAACAATTTCCACCAGTTTGTATCTCAATTATTAACATTCCACCAATCCTCGGGCACACCGGTCTTTCGACAAAGAGCTACTAGGCTCTCGGCCCCTTGGACAAATAATTCCACCACCTCACCCCAGTCCTTAAGTGTGCACACCCCCTATGAATCATCAGCCCATAGAGTAGATCATGATGGCTTAGCTCCAATACATTGGTAGGAGCGAAAATTCAGTGAATGGCCAACCATGGCTCGACAAATTGAAGGAGCTAACCATAGCTCAATAGTTTCGAAATATATATTTCCAAATTCACACTTCCACCACCATAAGTAATATCAACCTTTCCAACATATAAATATCATCCACAATCATATAAAATTGCTCAAAATAACCACCAACCAAATGATAGCAATAGACAAGCTTAATCACGTACAAACAATCCACTTAATCAAAATCAAGCATTCACTTATAAATCACAGATCGACAAGCATTCCACACCAAGAGTAGTCACCAAAAATCATTCCAAACATTTCAAGGATAAACCAAGCAACAAACACCCAAAACCATACTTAAACACAATTTTCCTTCTTCCAAGTTTTAGCACACATATAACCTTACAAGACTTCCTTATACCTTTTACACTTCACCATCTCTTAAAAGTTCAACCACACGTCATATTAGCACTATAACGACCAGACAAACCATTAAATCCAATAACCAACACACAATCACACTAATATAAGCTTAAAGCACACCTTTGACCCAAATCACTTCCTAACAATTCGAATAACTTCCCAGGTGAGTTTCGACCTGAATTTTGACCATAGATCTAAATTCAAATATAAGAATACCTCAAAATTTCAGCTCAACCCATGTCGGAAACTCATCTAAACAACTCCTAAAGCTTAAAGCTCATTATTTTCCCTTGCCATGTCTAACCGACTTAAATATCTCCATTCGACTTCATTTTTTGACCATAACTATGTTCACTATTAAAGACTACCTCAAAATTTTAAGGCAAGATGAATTCGGGAACCTATTTAACTAAGTCTCAAGGCTTAAAACACCATTAAGCCCTCCCACCTTGACCTAGCATTTTATGTCTAACCACGAGTTCCCACCACCTATAATAATTATTATGAGTTAATATAGGTAGAATAACACACCAAACTCAAAAAATCCCATCGAAATCACTCAAGGAGTCTTAAAACACATTTTTTCTCTAAAAGTTCCTAGAACTTATCCTACTTCCCAAAGGTATTTTCGCCTGAATATTTGATATTACTAGTAATAACTATTAAGAACACTGTCAAAATTTCAGCTCAAGAGAGCTAGGGTTCGGAAGTTACCATTAACAAGAGTTAAAGCTCAAATCAGGGTTTAAAGAAAGAAATGGTGAGCATAAGTGTTACCTGGAATCTCCTTTCCATTTTAGCCACGACCTTACAAGTCCCTTAGCTAATTGAATCAATTTCTTCCACCAACCAGTTCGTCCAAGGTCACCAGCTCCTTCTCCCTCCTTGAAATCTTGTTTTCCTTGATTTCTAGCTTGAATCTCCTTCTCCAATGGTGGGTGTTGAGTTCTATGGGCTTCTATGGTGTTCTAATGGCGTGAGAGTGAGTGAGGAAGGCAGGGAAATCGGTTCCCATCTCATTCTTAAGGATGGCGTGAGTGAATTCCAATTTTACTTCATTAATTAAGTGTAATGATTACTAAGATAACCTTATCTCTTCCTAAGCCATTAGATTAGGACAATTGTCTAGATTAAATCTCAGCCCTCCATGTGTGACCGGCCATTAATGATGAAGGAGACAAGTGGCATGGGTAATAAAGAGTATAAGACAAAATAGAATGATGTCTTCACTTACAGCCGTCGGATCGTAGATATTTTGCTTGGATTGATCTCCACCATCCATGTGTGACCTCCCCTCATTAATGAAGGTGACACATGTCTTCTCTTGATTGAACCATGTGTAACTAATCATCTCTTGACACCTCGACGCTTACATCATCGTTATGTCATGCCGACATCATCACTGCATCATCACTGCATCACCACTGCATCACCACTGCATCATCATGGTCAAAGTTGACCATTGACCAAGGTTTGACCAATGTCCAATGTTTGACCGAAGTCAGACCAAGGTTGACCTAGGTTTGACCACAGTTGACCGGGGCTTCTTGAACTCCAAATAACTCACCGAAATTTCAGTCTTTTCCGGGACTTTCTGAATTAGGGTTTCTCCAGGGTTTCTTGGTTGATTCCCGTCCACTGGGACTTCTTAATGTTCTCTAATAATTCCTAAGGAACTATGGTTTCCATTAGGGCTACAAAAATTCGGGGTATACATTCTCCCCCCGTTAAACAAAAGCTTCGTCCCCGAAGCTTAGCTTACCACAAAGTTTACCATCATCACCAAATACCCAAACACTTATACAAATTTTTGACGACAAGGTAATACCACCAAGCATTAAATAGCCATAAATAAATGTCACATAACCATAGCACACAAGCACATAAGCACACAAGTCAATTTCCAAATACTGAGTAACATCATATTAATCATATCAATAATTATATCAACACCTCATACATGGTGTCAAACATTTATTTTCAAAAGTATCCAACCACAAAATCCCAAACTTTATGTTCTCCTCCCCTCCTTAAATAAAATATTCCATCTAAAGCTTAATAATTAACCTCAACCATGATAACTTCCTGAATCCTATAAAGATTCTTTAGTATCTTCACCGCCTTTCCTCTGGTTAGGGGTCCACAACGTTTCCGCTGCGCCATTCAGATATGCGTTTCCACCACTCTTACCTCCATTATCCTTCCCGTTCCTGCACTCGAAGGCTCTATGGCCTAGCTTACCACAATTGAAACATTTTACTTGCTCCCCTTCACAGTTTACTCCCGGATGATCTCTTCCACATAACTTACAATAATAGTGCCTAATTTTTTTTCTTGGTTACCTTTGTAAGAACCTTGCCCGTGATGACCAAATTTATTCCATGGTACTTTTCCCCCTTGTTGGTTCTTCTCATGCCTTGGTTTCTTATCCTGGTTCCCTTCACTTGATTCGGATTCGAACCTCCTCTTCTGTTTTGTTTGCTCCTCCTTCCTCCTTTGTTGCACCCGGTACAGATTTGCCGCCTTGCTATACGCTTCCTGTAGACTGGATATTGGTACAACACTTAGCGCTTCTTGTAGACTCCAGTTTAATCCTCTGTAACACCCCAACTCAATCCAATTGTGGTCTTGCAACTTAACAGCATATATACATACATGTCACAGCGGAATTCTTTACAATCCAGAACCTTGCCACGGTCTGACTACAGAATATACCGAACTTAGTCTAACAACACCTTAACCATTTACATAACCTTCTTACAATCCACTCACACACCTATACATCTTACTAACTCAATTGCCATACGAGTGTACAGGCACAACTCGTAGGTCATACTTAATCCTTAACCTTGCACTCCTTCTTACCTCGCGACGGCCGCTCCTGATGTTCACCTGTGTAGTAAAAAAGAAGCCCCCGAGGGGTCATCACGAATGCTGGTACGATCCTCTCATGGCCCCCAAGCTAACGTGGCTACGACGACTAATTGTCGATAGCATGGAGGTTGTTAGATGCACAACATAATAGAAAGTGCAGTAAACAACAACTCGATATGAACAATCAAAGTTCACACACAATGAACGACTTAAATGCGTTCCCTTAATTAGAGAGTTAGTTATTTAACTCTTTAAGTAATGTTCTCTCTTAAACTTAGTCCATCCTTATCTCACCTCAATCTTAGTCTTATCTTAATCTTAGAAACAACCATCCTTTAATGAGGATGGATGTAGCTTATCTTAATCTTATATTACAAACCATCCTTTAAAAAGGAATGGTTGCCACTTATCTTAACCTCACCTTAATCTTAATCTTAATATACAATCATCCTTTAAACAGGAAATTGTAACTTAACTTAATCTTACCTTAGTCTTAATCTATCTCTATATACAAACCTTTCCTGGAAGGGATTGGCCGTATCTAATTCGAACCTGGGATTTAGGTGATCCCACCGCTCCATCTTAATGCCACCTACTCTGGACGGGAGTCCAGCGTAGCTGAGCCGGCAAACCGGCCCTAGGCAACAAGTCCGAAGACAAGTTCCTTAAGCGGAGGTCGAATCTGCTATAGATAACGACCCCCTTTTCCTTAGCATGCATGACCGGAGATCGTCCCGGGTTTCCTCACTCAAGTTCCAGTTAGTAGTTATCTCAAGACAACCGTTTGTTGGTTACCTCTTTCGGTTCATATCGTCCCTCATTAGGGGCGTTCCTTAGTCTCACTCAATTCCTTACTAAGCATTGGTTAGTAAGTTCTCACGGTATGTTGTGTTGTTTTCAAACATCACACAACAATACAATATATATATATATAATATGTTCCGGTTGCATGTTTTATCTTGTTTAGTGAGCACACAAAACAATAGCACAAGCCGAGGGACACCTCGTTAGCAAGCAGGTCACAAGAAGAAACAACTGTACCGTTCACCGTTGGTCGTTCGGCTGCTTACTCTCTTCCGGAGTCCAAACTCCCAGTCCTAAAACATTCATTCAGTTTTAGGTTGTTAATCACTTAACTTAATATGACTTACTTAACTTGTTTAACTTACTACTTAATTCCTTAATGATCCCCACCTAACACCTCTTAGGTCTTACACTTAATCTTACAAACTTAATCTTAAACTTTCAAGTTTATACTTAATTTAACTTAATCTCTTAAGTTCTTAGGGTCTCAATCATTACTACCCTACCAAAGGCATACCTTATTACCCATTGCCATTCTTAGAATTCAAAATTTCTTTTTTTTTTTGTTTAGGCTCGACCGGACTTACCGACCGGACTTGCCAAGTCCGGTCCATTCCAGTACCCTTTACCGTTGGAAAATTCACTCCGACCGGACTTACATGTCCGGTCCTATGTCCGGTCGATTCCAGAGACTTATTACCGTACAAAATTCATGCCCGACCGGACTTGACAAGTCCGGTCCCATGTCCGGTCCATTCCAGAAACATTTTCCGGTAGTGTAACAGAGCCCACCGACCTTGCAAGTCCGGTCCTAAGGCCGGTCGGCTCCTAAAACTTGTTTCTAAATTCTTTTTCAACTCCAAACTTCTCCTCATATATCTTACTACGTTATAACCTCATTTGGGCACCTCAAATACACCTTAAGCCCTCCTTAAAATACCTTATATCATCCACCATGATCCACCTTATCATTATGCATTTTCCTTGTAATAATGCTACTCTTGTAATGCTTTCCTCTAGGTTTCTAGGTGGTGGTTCATACTTAATGTAACCACTATGCCAAATGTTTTCCTCCTCACCACTATAAAATCATCTCCCAAGCATCTTTCACCATCTACAACTCTTTTATGCATTTACTTAAAGTTCCTTAACAAGTTTAAACCTCCATCATCATCACATTGTTTCCTTCCTAGTTGTGCACCAACATTTGCCTAAGTCCTAATACTCAATACTTCTCTTGATTCTTAAATCTTCCCTGATGATACCTAAGTCATTATAATACCTTAACTTCACCCTTTTTCATCAAGACAACCTATAGAACATTCCTAGTACTTTCCTTAGTCATTAAACTCCCTTAGAATAAACTCAATCACCTTAATCATTACATCTTCTCCTTAAACTTATGCTCAAGTCTTATATTCCTCATCTCATAATTTTGGTGTGTTCAAAACACTCACCATTCCTCTAATTCCTCCTAGGTATCTCTAGGTCATTCTAAACCTTAAGAGCTCCTTCATTAACTCATTTCCACCCAAATTCCTTTTAATGACTCCTAATAAACCCTTGGGCATATTAACTCACCACTACCACTTAAACACTTTGTTTTCTACACGAATTTCGCCATAGCTCCTCTAGTATCTTCTCACGCCCACACACATTGTCTTTCTCACACAATAATCTCACACACACCAAGTCCTTTCTCATCTTATTTTCTCACCCAAATCAACTTATTCACATCATACTCAATATATTGCAATAACCTTAAATTGCATAGCACTAAGGCTCTTAAATGACATGGCTCTTAGGCCCTTAAATGACTTAAACTTAAACACCGAATTTCCCACATATATACGCTTTCAACCTGCAAATACACTCATCAATCTCATAGTAATTATAATGCTCTTAAAAACCACCTTAAGCTTATATTACTAACTCATTCTCATTAACTCCTTAATCACAAGTTCATAAGCTTGTTTAAGTTCCTTTTTCTTAGGTTATATAACCCAATACACAATGTAAGCTTTAAGCCACATTGGTATTTATCTAAAACTCATTCCTTAATCTTAAACCACCATTAGGTAAGCATTTTACCTTGTTTTCTCAAGCTTATCTTAATCTCCTCCTTAGGCCTTCTTCTTGTATAGATCTCGGCCACCACTTAAATTCCTTTTGCCAATGTTCTAATCAATATTTAAGGACCCATATGAGTACTAAACAATGCACTAACCTCAAGGAATGAAAACCTAGGTTAGAAATGTGTTCTAAGGCATAAAAGTGGATGATTACCTTTGAAGTCTCAAGGTAGACTTTGGCATTGAATGAAATAGGACCTCCACTAGTCCTTGGTGAATAAATCAAGCTAGAACAAGGCATAAAAACATAGCCCCATGAGTAGAAATTTTCGGCCATGTAGAAGAAATGGTGAAAACTTGATTTTTCTTACATATTCTTTACCTTAAGAGAATGGAGAAGCTAATGAGCTCTTCAAACTTGATTTTCCCCCATCAATGGAGTTTTCTCATGGCACCACAATGGATCTTTGAAAGATTTGAAAAGATAGAAAGATAGGTCTTGACCTAACTAAGACAAATATGCAATTTGTTTTGGATTTGGAGCTTGGAGTTGTATTTGGCAAGTGATTGAAGATGGAGAACCATGGAAGAGCAGCTCTCTCGGTTTTGGAACAGAGAGAAGAAGTAGAAACCGTGGGTGAAGGAGGGAAATGAAGAGAGAGAAGAAGAAAGGTGGCTAATATAAGGTATTTTGCTTTAATAAAGCAAATAGTAACTTCTTTACTTATCTCTTCTTTTCCTTTCTCCTTTGATGACTCATGTGGTGACTCCCACATAAAAACCGGCCACCCTCTTAATATAAGGCCAACATGGTCTTTGTTGACCAATTAATTGACTTATATTGATTAAAACTTAAACTAGTCACTAAATAGTTACTATTCACTAATCAAGGCACATAATCGGGAAATTTTTGATTTCCCATTGATTTAGACCTCCTAAGTGATACTAATTAGTACACATGTTGATTAAAGAGTAATGATGGACATTTAGCCACTCAAAACTCAATTCTAAGACAATTTTCAAAAATGTGCTTTAAGACTTCTTAAAGCACATTTTGTGTTTTAACTTGTTTTCAAGCTTGGTTTTCTTTGCTAATTGATTTAAAATGACCATTAGAATATTACTAAGGTCTTATCATGATATTTGGGTACTCACCCAAGTCTCTCCAAGCTTAGAGCACATTTTTGCCCTAATTGCCCTTAAGGCACTTTTTGTGTTTTCCTTGGTTTAAATTGTCTACCAATCATTCTAAGGCATATTCTAGCCTTACTACATCATAATTTGATGTTTACTTAGCATACTTAGGTTTGGGGTATTTCAATCTACCCCCCTTAAAAGAACTTTGTCCCCAAAGTTCACATGCATCTTTTCTTATTAGAATGCATGTCTTACCTCATTCCTTAGATCATATAGATCATACTTATGTATACTTAATCTCATTGGATCATTGGATCCCCCATATTCTCATACTTAAATATCTCACACACATGCTTAAGCATGTGTCACTCAAAATTCCTTTTGTTCCTTTTTGATGATTAAAAATTCACATAACTTCCAACGTATTCTCCCATGTCACCGTCCGTAGACAATGGCTCATTCGTCCTCGTCACCATGGGCCAGAATACAAAACACGCTGCTCTCCCCATGTCACCGGTCCGAAGACAAAGGCTCGTGCGTCCTCGACTTCATGGGCGAGACTCAGTAAAAGGTAATCCTTTTTACGAGGTCATGTGAGGAATAATTCCTCTAATTAAATACAATCAACTCCAATTTCATTTTTATCCTAAGGCCTCTATCCTTAGCGTGATTTAATTGTGACCACTGGTAGGGAGTTTCAGGAATCATCCAACCCTGATGTGATCAGCATCAGTGTAGAACTATCCTTCCACCCCAATTTGTGTTCGGTTTCCCTTGATCCCTAGAAAATCAAGTTCCACCTCCCACGTCATTTTCAAACATCCAAATGATTCACTCATGTCCAATTTTCTATCTTTTTAGTTCTTCTACTCATAATCAATACATCTCCAAAGTGTGGACTCATTCCATCTAACATTCCCAATTCATCTCTTAGTAATTACCTCCAGACTTAAATTCCTACTAAATTCCATATCAGTCTCATACCACATGGCATTACTATATCCTTCCTCATGCTCATATCAAATAATATCTCATAGTGTTATCTTATTCTTATCTCACACATAGTCTCATATCGACTTATACCTCATATATTCTTATTTCTTAAGTCTCCTTAATCCTCTTCCTTAATTCTCTTAACTTGTACTCACACCGGAGTTTAACAAGATAGGTACTTAATATGTATGGTATTCACATCTTCTGTGTGCAATAACCATGATTTATCTTAAAATGTTTATGTAAAACATATTCTCAAATTATTTGTGCTATGCACACCGTAGTTTATGTACTCAGTACACAACATACGCTAAGCGGTTTTCGCTCTACCCCCCTTAAAATGGATTACGCCCACGTAATCAACATTATATCATCCTTGAACATAAGTTCAAGATGTCTAATATATTACCAAGCATTCTAGCTTCCATGTCATCTATCTTGCTTATAATTCGATCAGGAATGACTTAGTCTCTGTATCGAGGATTCTTAACGGTACTTATACCGTTTCCTTAACTTAGTTTGGTCTAATCTCAAGGTAGTGGTCTGCTAGCTTCCGCTGCACGACTCTGATAATCTTAGGCTTAATTGTCTCAATGGACACGTGTTATCTTCTATATATACACGGCCTTAATGAGTTGTAACTCGTCTATCTATTCTCCTTGAAGATCTTATGCTCATACTCTTAGTATTTTCTCGAATGTCTAAATTGTTCTCCCCAACTGACATTTGGTCTGAGGATGATTCTTAGTCTGAAACTACTGTTTAGTGCATATCGCGCTTTACAGTCTTAATCCCTTACATCTTAAGACATGTCCAATGTCTGTACTTAACAATACGTGCTCTTTGCACTTCATAGTCCTTAGTTATCTGTTCTCTGGTTCTTCTGTGTTGCTGGTTCGACTGAATTCTTCTCTTCGACTGTTTGTGGTAGTAGCTGTTCTTGTCTGATCTTGCGTCGTTGTCGGTGGTACGGAGTCGACTACCTCCCGTGTTCCTTACACTACTCGTCTACATGCATGGGGTACCTTACTGGTACATTACTACTTACCCAACTAACTCATGAATGAGCGTGTCAGGCCTGCAAGCCCCTGTGGGGTGCAGTCGTCCCACGTCTCGTTTTAGTAAACTCATAGTGTCCGTCACACGTTTAGCTATTGCTAATTATGAAGTATTCTGTTGTCGATCTCCTCTTTCATTGTTCCATAATAACATTCATTGTTCTTCTTGATGTTAATCAAGGAAAATCCATTTACTGTGTTCTTGGGTATGGTATGCTCCAGCTCCTTTCTGTGTTCCGTATTGATTCGGTCACTTAATATCTGAGGTCTCTTTCCATAGAGCCTCTTATCTTCTTTCTCATATTCCTTCTATTAGGAAAGCACTTCCAGTTCCTTAAGGAATGGGTAGTGTGCTTCCTGCGAAATTTTACCTAACCAGGTCCAGACTACTGGCATCAGCGCTCAGTTCGTCTACCATCTTATTTCCTCACTTATACTGGTCTTAACTCATAAATCTAATTGCCTCAGTGTCAATATTTGACGGCTCATACATAATGGTCGCCTTACCGCGTACCATGACTTAATCCACTTATCTAACTATTGTACTTACGACCACTACTACCGTGGTAGTTGGCCTTTACCATGTTGCCCATTAATGGTGCAACCCCTTATTTACTTATTCTAATGTGTTACCTTATAGTCAATCCCTTCTTGGTGTAACACACTGGGAGTTCTTTGTCGTACCGTGTTGTAAAATAATTGGCTCTTGGTATGAAGATGATCTGCTCCAATCTCAGATTCGTAAGTAGGCTAATTTCTCTCGCTTTCTTTCATCCTTAGTGATGTTATCTACCATGTAGTTTAATTGGTTACTGAAGAAGTCATCCACTGATCACAAGCTTTTCTGAGCACTGTAATTGATGTGCCACAATGTGCGGTCATAATGTTTATCTCTGACAATCATTAATTCTTACATCCTGGGTGTGGATATGGGGTCTATCTGTGCGACCTTCCTTATTACTCAAGTGTATCTGGTATGTTCTAAGGTGATCTCAAGGTTCATAGTTTCCATTTTCTAAATAAAGTGATTTCATCTCTAATAAGTGAAAGCCCTTTTTAGGGGTTCATTCCCACTCATGGCCTCACAACAAGGAGAGGTATCCCCACCCTAAAAGGCATGGTTCGTTCTCCGCTCCTGTCCTTAGCATTATCTCAATATTCTCATTGGTACCTTTTCTTGGTATTGTTTTTCCCAATCTAAATTAATAGGTTTGGTAACCGTTCATATCTACAAATTGTAGTTCCTCATGGCTTAATAAGCTCTCTTATGACTTATTGTACCTCGGCTCTGATGTGGTTAACATCCCTGGCTCGTAGGCTCTTAGTGCTTAATTTCTCAGTTCATTATTTGTGTTCTTATTCATCTGTAGGTTATCCTCATAAACTTCTGGTCCGTTGAACACCATCCACGTTGTTACCTACTAATGTATATCGGGTTTCATGGTAAGTTGCTGCATCCTGCTTCCTGCTATGGAAGTTACCCAGTGATATGAGGTTACTTAATGTCTTTGACATGCTGTCATTTTACTAGACTTATGTCCTTTAGTAATTAAGGTTCAGTTCGTATTAGGCGTTTGCCTTACGGTGTCCAAGTTGGATATTATTCCGGCATCTTATACTTCTATCTCAACGCTTCGTTCAACTTCCGTTGACTATGCCACCCGTTGATGATCAATCATACTTGGGTGTTAATGAGTTAGACGACAGCATTAACTGTCATTCATCAGTTTGTTCGGCTCGACTATGCCCGCTCTGTGGGGGTAGTCCTCTGAGCTTCCTTTTCCAGGGTTGTACGGCTTTAATTCTTAGTAGGTTTAGCTTATGTTTATTCTTTTTCCTTGACTTCCGGGTTCTCCAACATCTTCATCGAAGAATGTTGTCATTGGTGTCCTTAATGGTCACTCTGGGAGTCTCATCCCGCCCTTGTTGGAAGTTGTTCGGTCGACTGCCTTTATTGTATCTCTTGACACTTCCATGTATGTTGTTACTTACGTAGTGCTTTTGCTTGAATTATTGAGCGATCTCTTAGGTTCCTCCTTGAGATCCGGGTTTGGTGTTTTTACCACACTGTCGGTTGTTGTTGTAGTAGGTTATACCGTTGCTAGTATTTATATGGTTTAGTATTTTGTCTAAGCTCAGCTCCCTGCTGGCTGATGTGTCGGTTCATCTCATCATGGTCAGGCCGTCAGGCCCTTCCAAGGTCCTATTTTTCTGTTCTTATGGATTTACAATCCGGTACTAATATGCGTTTCAACTGTAGCGTTCTCCTATTTCGCCTTGATGGCTTTTCGTGTGGCTTAACCGTGGTAGCACTTGCTATGGCAAGTGCGCCATGCAGGATGGGTTATTGGTACAAGGTGCATCTGTAGTGATACTCCCTTCTAATTTCCATGTAATTGGTAGTCCTCGGGACTCCTTCGATAATCTCTTATTTTGGATAATCGACCATCCGGCAGTTTCCTTGTAGTTTGACAGTACTGTCATTTATCAGGGCGTTCCTCTTTCTGAGGGAACCCCTTAACATTTTCTTATGTCTTAATCCTCCCTCCTGTCTCCACACGTTTTGTTGTGGTTACTAGGCAACGGTTTTTCCTTTAGGCACTACATTGTAGTCCTATTCCGGTATACAACTTATATGTGTTTCCCCCGTTGTCCGCGTTACGTCTGGCAGGTTTGTAACCTTTTTCATTGTATGGGGTTTGGAGTTCCCGGTTCTTAACTGGACTTTCCAGTAATCTCAATCCTCATGCTTTGTATTATCCCACTGTTATGCTCACTCGGACCGCTTTCCGGTACTCATGTCTCTTATCATTTCCTTATCCATTGCACGCGTAGTGCTTTCCTTCCCATTGGTACCGCGGGTTATTTCGACTGCATAGCATGTCGACCCATGTTGCCGGTAATTACCGTTCCCTTACTGATAGTATTCCATAGGTAGCGCCTGTTTCTCAGCTACGCTCCATTAAAACCCCCAAGTTCTCCAAAACTGTTGTACAACAAGTTGTTTCTCGTATTGCTTACTGTTAGCTAACTGCCAGATCGGGTTTCCCGAGTAAGAGAAGGCTTTCTTCTCTCTGGCGTTTGTTCCACATATTTAGGGTTAGGGATGTGGAGGGCGGGCCTAGGTACTATGGATATCCGGTAAACACCGGGAAGTCCTGGCTAACGCACCTCTCACTCTATCTCTTAACCCTTAACCCATAACTCAATCTCAACATCAATATTCTCCTAAGTTCGGTATTTCTTGTCTTCAGAGCGTAACTACGCTCTGATACCACTTCCTCCAATAAATCTTTGAACCTTGGCATCTTCATTAGGCACCATGTTTCCTGCAAATCTTGCCAACTCTACAAATTTAGAGTGGTAAGTTCCTACATCGTCAGCTAACTGCTTCAACTCAGTAAATTCGTGATACTTCTGCATGCGGACATGCTCCGGATAGAATCTCTTCCTCAGGGAAACTTTGAAGTCATTCCATCCAAAGTTAGGTTCGTTTCTTAACTTACCTTCTTCTGCATCCACCACACAAATCAGCCTCACCTCTAAAGTAGAAAACAGCTCCACTCACCTTCTTCTCCTCGGGGCAATCTATGATATCGAATATTTTGTCGAACTCCCTGATCCATCCTTCTAGTATTACTGGGTCTTCTTCACCAGAATAGGTACTAGGTTTCATTGCAGCTACCCTTCTAGAGAAGTCCTTTGGTGCTTCAGCCCTTGTCGCATGTTGCTCCAGAATTCTTCCCATACTTACCGTTAATTCTCTTAGTTCCTCCATCTGACCTCTCCCCTCACTACCATTCTACACATTTATACATTATCGTAAATAATCAAACAGTTCAGCAATCACACATCAAGCACATAGCAAACAACAAGTATGTAAATCCCCATCCCCACGGCTTATTAGATTTTAAAGTCTAGATTTAATCTTAACTCAGCCAAAGCTCCCTAAAGACCAAACCTGCTCTGATACCACTCTGTAACACCCCGGTTTTCACACCCTATTTTTTTTTTTAGACTTGTCAAGTTTTACAATATTTTACAGCGGAAGACTAAATAACACCTAAGTCAAACCGGAGCGCTACCGCCACACCCACACCAACTAGTGTGGATGCTAAGGCTAATCCACCTACAACCTAACTCCCGGAACATGCTCCAAGGAGTTTACCACTTACAAATAAATAAAATTCCTAGCTATGTCGGCGCGTTCCCTTGTCCCAAGCTCAAGAGCAATATCACACAAAGAATCAACTTCACCTGCAACAAACCTGTGGCCAGCAAACAATCACACAAAGGGGCCACAGGCACAAACCAGAAAACGTCAGCAAAGCTGAGTAACAAATATCACACCCTGTAAATTCACTCTCTTTGAAAAACCTTTTTAGCAGCATAAAGGCACACATCAACACAAACAACCGTTTCACCACAACACAAGTTTACAACACACTCACCTTCCTTGAGACATTTTACCTTAACACAAACCACCTGTTCATAATGATATCACAATACCAGCAAACTCACCAGAGACATAAATCCAATAATATTTTGGAAACCACATAACAATTTCCACCAGTTTGTATCTCAATTATTAACATTCCACCAATCCTCGGGCACACCGGTCTTTCGACAAAGAGCTACTAGGCTCTCGGCCCCTTGGACAAATAATTCCACCACCTCACCCACCCCATGTCCTTAAGTGTGCACACCCCCTATGAATCATCAGCCCATAGAGTAGATCATGATGGCTTAGCTCCAATACATTGGTAGGAGCGAAAATTCAGTGAATGGCCAACCATGGCTCGACAAATTGAAGGAGCTAACCATAGCTCAATAGTTTCGAAATATATATTTCCAAATTCACACTTCCACCACCATAAGTAATATCAACCTTTCCAACATATAAATATCATCCACAATCATATAAAATTGCTCAAAATAACCACCAACCAAATGATAGCAATAGACAAGCTTAATCACGTACAAACAATCCACTTAATCAAAATCAAGCATTCACTTATAAATCACAGATCGACAAGCATTCCACACCAAGAGTAGTCACCAAAAATCATTCCAAACATTTCAAGGATAAACCAAGCAACAAAACACCCAAAACCATACTTAAACACAATTTTCCTTCTTTCCAAGTTTTAGCACACATATAACCTTACAAGACTTCCTTATACCTTTTACACTTCACCATCTCTTAAAAGTTCAACCACACGTCATATTAGCACTATAATGACCAGACAAACCATTAAATCCAATAACCAACACACAATCACACTAATACAAGCTTAAAGCACACCTTTGACCCAAATCACTTCCTAACAATTCGAATAACTTCCCAGGTGAGTTTCGACCTGAATTTTTGACCATAGATCTAAATTCGAAATATAAGAATACCCTCAAAATTTCAGCTCAAACCCATGTCGGAAACTCATCTAAACAACTCCTAAAGCTTAAAGCTCATTATTTTCCCTTGCCATGTCTAACCGACTTAAATATCTCCATTCGACTTCATTTTTTGACCATAACATATGTTCACTATTAAAGACTACCCTCAAAATTTTAAGGCAAGATGAATTCGGGAACCTATTTAACTAAGTCTCAAGGCTTAAAACACCATTTAAGCCCTCCCACCTTGACCTAGCATTTTTATGTCTAACCACGAGTTCCCACCACCTATAATCAATTATTATGAGTTAATATAGGTAGAATAACACACCAAACTCAACAAAATCCCATCGAAATCACTCAAGGAGTCTTAAAACACATTTTTCCTCTCTAAAAGTTCCCTAGAACTTATCCTACTTCCCAAAGGTATTTTCGCCTGAATTTTTGATATTATTCTAGTAATATCTAAATAAGAACACTGTCAAAATTTCAGCTCAAGAGAAGCTAGGGTTCGGAAGTTACCATTAACAAGAGTTAAAGCTCAAAATCAGGGTTTAAAGAAAGAATGGTGAGCATAAGTGTTACCTGGAATCTCCTTGCATTTTAGCCACGACCTTATAAGTCCCTTAGCTAATTGAATCAATTTCTTCCACCAACCAATTCGTCCAAGGTCACCAGCTCCTTCTCCCTCCTTGAAATCTTGTTTTTCCTTGATTTCTAGCTTGAATCTCCTTCTCCAATGGTGGGTGTTGAGTTCTATGAGCTTCTATGGTGTTCTAATGGCGTGAGAGTGAGTGAGGAAGGCAGGGAAATCGGTTCCCATCTCATTCTTAAGGATGGCGTGAGTGAATTCCAATTTTACTTCATTAATTAAGTGTAATGATTACTAAGATAACCTTATCTCTTCCTAAGCCATTAGATTAGGACAATTGTCTAGATTAAATCTCAGCCCTCCATGTGTGACCGGCCTTAATGATGAAGGAGACAAGTGGCATGGGTAATAAAGAGTATAAGACAAAATAGAATGATGTCTTCACTTACAGCCGTCGGATCGTAGATATTTTGCTTGGATGAATCTCCACCATCCATGTGTGACCACCCCTCATTAATGAAGGTGACACATGTCTTCTCTTGATTGAACCATGTGTAACTAATCATCTCTTGACACCTCGACGCTTACATCATCGTTATGTCATGCCGACATCATCACTGCATCATCACTGCATCATCACTGCATCATCACTGCATCACCACTGCATCATCATGGTCAAAGTTGACCATTGACCAAGGTTTGACCAATGTCCAATGTTTGACCGAAGTCAGACCAAAGTTGACCTAGGTTTGACCACAGTTGACCGGGGCTTCTAGAACTCCATAACTCACCGAAATTTCAGTGTTTTCGGAACTTTCTGAATTAGGGTTTCTCCAAGGTTTCTTGGTTGATTCCCAACCACTATGGTTTCCTCGTGTTCTCTAATAATTCCTAAGGAACTATGGTTTCCATTAGGGTTACAAAAATTCGGGGTATTACATTCTCCCCCCGTTAAACAAAAGCTTCGTCCCCGAAGCTTAGCTTACCACAAAGTTTACCATCATCACCAAATACCGAAACACTTATACAAGGTTTGACGTCAAGGTAATACCACTAAGCATTAAATAGCCATAAATAAATGTCACATAATCATAGCACACAAGCACACAAGTCAATTTCCAAATACTGAGTAACATCATATTAATATATAATAATTATATCAACACCTCATTCATGGTGTCAAACTATTTATTTTCAAAAGTATCCAACCACAAAATCCCAAACTTTATGTTCTCCTCCCCTCCTTAAATAAAATATTCCATCTAAAGCTTAATAATTAACCTCAACCGTGATAACTTCCTGAATCCTATAAAGATTCTTTAGTATCTTCACCGCCTTTCCTCTGGTTAGGGGTCCACAACGTTTCCGCTGCGCCATTCAGATATGCGTTTCCACCACTCTTACCTACCTCCATTATCCTTCCCGTTCCTGCACTCGAAGGCTCTATGGCCTAGCTTACCACAATTGAAACATTTTACTTGCTCCCCTTCACAGTTTACTCCCGGATGATCTCTTCCACATAACTTACAATAATAGTGCCTAACTTTTTTTTCTTGGTTACCTTTGTAAGAACCTTGCCCGTGATGACCAAATTTATTCCATGGTACTTTGCCCCCTTGTTGGTTCTTCTCATGCCTTGGTTTCTTATCCTGGTTCCCTTCACTTGATTCGGATTCGAACCTCCTCTTCTGTTTTGTTTGCTCCTCCTTCCTCCTTTGTTGCACCCGGTACAGATTTGCCGCCTTGCTATACGCTTCCTGTAGACTGGATATTGGTACAACACTTAGCGCTTCTTGTAGACTCCAGTTTAATCCTCCAATAAATCTTTGAACCTTGGCATCTTCATTAGGCACCATGTTTCCTGCAAATCTTGCCAACTCTACAAATTTAGAGTGGTAAGTTCCTACATCGTCAGCTAACTGCTTCAACTCAGTAAATTCGTGATACTTCTGCATGCGGACATGCTCCGGATAGAATCTCTTCCTCAGGGAAACTTTGAAGTCATTCCATCCAAAGTTAGGTTCGTTTCTTAACTTACCTTCTTCTGCAGTCCACCACAAATCAGCCTCACCTCTAAAGTAGAAAACAGCTCCACTCACCTTCTTCTCCTCGGGGCAATCTATGATATCGAATATTTTGTCGAACTCCCTGATCCATCCTTCTAGTATTACTGGGTCTTCTTCACCAGAATAGGTACTAGGTTTCATTGCAGCTACCCTTCTAGAGAAGTCCTTTGGTGCTTCAGCCCTTGTCGCATGTTGCTCCAGAATTCTTCCCATACTTACCGTTAATTCTCTTAGTTCCTCCATCTGACCTCTCCCCTCACTACCATTCTACACATTTATACATTATCGTAAATAATCAAACAGTTCAGCAATCACACATCAAGCACATAGCAAACAACAAGTATGTAAATCCCCATCCCCACGGCTTATTAGATTTTAAAGTCTAGATTTAATCTTAACTCAGCCAAAGCTCCCTAAAGACCAAACCTGCTCTGATACCACTCTGTAACACCCCGGTTTTCACACCCTTTTTTTTTACTACTTCAAGTTTACAATTTTACAGCGGAAGACTAAATAACACCTAAGTCAAACCGGAGCGCTACCGCCACACCCACACCAACTAGTGTGGATGCTAAGGCTAATCCACCTACAACCTAACTCCCGGAACATGCTCCAAGGAGTTTACCACTTACAAATAAATAAAATTCCTAGCTATGTCGGCGCGTTCCCTTGTCCCAAGCTCAAGAGCAATATCACACAAAGAATCAACTTCACCTGCAACAAACCTGTGGCCAGCAAACAATCACACAAAGGGGCCACAGGCACAAACCAGAAAACGTCAGCAAAGCTGAGTAACAAATATCACACCCTGTAAATTCACTCTCTTTGAAAAACCTTTTTAGCAGCATAAAGGCACACATCAACACAAACAACCGTGTTATTACCACAACACAAGTTTACAACACACTCACCTTCCTTGAGACATTTTACCTTAACACAAACCACCTGTTCATAATGATATCACAATACCAGCAAACTCACCAGAGACATAAATCCAATAATATTTTGGAAACCACATAACAATTTCCACCAGTTTGTTTCTCCATTATTAACATTCCACCAATCCTCGGGCACACCGGTCTTTCGACAAAGAGCTACTAGGCTCTCGGCCCCTTGGACAAATAATTCCACCACCTCACCCCATGTCCTTAAGTGTGCACACCCCCTATGAATCATCAGCCCATAGAGTAGATCATGATGGCTTAGCTCCAATACATTGGTAGGAGCGAAAATTCAGTGAATGGCCAACCATGGCTCGACAAATTGAAGGAGCTAACCATAGCTCAATAGTTTCGAAATATATATTTCCAAATTCACACTTCCACCACCATAAGTATATCAACCTTTCCAACATATAAATATCATCCACAATCATATAAAATTGCTCAAAATAACCACCAACCAAATGATAGCAATAGACAAGCTTAATCACGTACAAACAATCCACTTAATCAAAATCAAGCATTCACTTATAAATCACAGATCGACAAGCATTCCACACCAAGAGTAGTCACCAAAAATCATTCCAAACATTTCAAGGATAAACCAAGCAACAAAACACCCAAAACCATACTTAAACACAATTTTCCTTCTTTCCAAGTTTTAGCACACATATAACCTTACAAGACTTCCTTATACCTTTTACACTTCACCATCTCTTAAAAGTTCAACCACACGTCATATTAGCACTATAATGACCAGACAAACCATTAAATCCAATAACCAACACACAATCACACTAATACAAGCTTAAAGCACACCTTTGACCCAAATCACTTCCTAACAATTCGAATAACTTCCCAGGTGAGTTTCGACCTGAATTTTTGACCATAGATCTAAATTCGAAATATAAGAATACCCTCAAAATTTCAGCTCAAACCCATGTCGGAAACTCATCTAAACAACTCCTAAAGCTTAAAGCTCATTATTTTCCCTTGCCATGTCTAACCGACTTAAATATCTCCATTCGACTTCATTTTTTGACCATAACAATATGTTCACTATTAAAGACTACCCTCAAAATTTTAAGGCAAGATGAATTCGGGAACCTATTTAACTAAGTCTCAAGGCTTAAAACACCATTTAAGCCCTCCCACCTTGACCTAGCATTTTTATGTCTAACCACGAGTTCCCACCACCTATAATCAATTATTATGAGTTAATATAGGTAGAATAACACACCAAACTCAACAAAATCCCATCGAAATCACTCAAGGAGTCTTAAAACATTTTTCCTCTCTAAAAGTTCCCTAGAACTTATCCTACTTCCCAAAGGTATTTTCGCCTGAATTTTTGATATTATTCTAGTAATAACTATATAAGAACACTGTCAAAATTTCAGCTCAAGAGAAGCTAGGGTTCGAAAGTTACCATTAACAAGAGTTAAAGCTCAAAATCAGGGTTTAAAGAAAGAATGGTGAGCATAAGTGTTACCTGGAATCTCCTTGCATTTTAGCCACGACCTTAAAGTCCCTTAGCTAATTGAATCAATTTCTTCCACCAACCAATTCGTCCAAGGTCACCAGCTCCTTCTCCCTCCTTGAAATCTTGTTTTTCCTTGATTTCTAGCTTGAATCTCCTTCTCCAATGGTGGGTGTTGAGTTCTATGAGCTTCTATGGTGTTCTAATGGCGTGAGAGTGAGTGAGGAAGGCAGGGAAATCGGTTCCCATCTCATTCTTAAGGATGGCGTGAGTGAATTCCAATTTTACTTCATTAATTAAGTGTAATGATTACTAAGATAACCTTATCTCTTCCTAAGCCATTAGATTAGTGACAATTGTCTAGATTAAATCTCAGCCCTCCATGTGTGACCGGCCTTAATGATGAAGGAGACAAGTGGCATGGGTAATAAAGAGTATAAGACAAAATAGAATGATGTCTTCACTTACAGCCGTCGGATCGTAGATATTTTGCTTGGATGAATCTCCACCATCCATGTGTGACCACCCCTCATTAATGAAGGTGACACATGTCTTCTCTTGATTGAACCATGTGTAACTAATCATCTCTTGACACCTCGACGCTTACATCATCGTTATGTCATGCCGACATCATCACTGCATCATCACTGCATCATCACTGCATCATCACTGCATCACCACTACATCACCACTGCATCATCATGGTCAAAGTTGACCATTGACCAAGGTTTGACCAATGTCCAATGTTTGACCGAAGTCAGACCAAAGTTGACCTAGGTTTGACCACAGTTGACCGGGGCTTCTTGAACTCCATAACTCACCGAAATTTCAGTGTTTTCGGAACTTTCTGAATTAGGGTTTCTCCAAGGTTTCTTGGTTGATTCCCAACCACTATGGTTTCCTCGTGTTCTCTAATAATTCCTAAGGAACTATGGTTTCCATTAGGGCTACAAAAATTCGGGGTATTATAGGGATTCCCCCTGAGTTTGTTGAGAGATGGAAAATAATAAACTTGTACCGTATCATAAAAAAGATATTTTCATTAAGATCACGTGTGATACAAGAGATTTGATGGACATTTGTCACAAGTGCATATCTTTCTCTTTCTTTCCCCTTTTGCCATACAGCAAAAAATAGGGAGCAACTACACGCTTGAAAGTATTGAAAAGACCATAACATTTCATAGATTATTAACTACAAAGTTGAAAGAGACAATCTAAGAGGATTTGCGCTTGAATGTGACGGAGGAGGTGAAACTTTCCGTGTCACGGCTATCTCCTTCAGAATAGCTGTGGACGGATGAGTCTATGGACATGAGTGAAGTCGTAGAGTTACTTGTACCTGATTGGCTAGTGCTGACATTAGTGGACCAGGCCGATGATTTGTCTGAATGAGTTTGGAGTGGTGATGGTAGGGTTTGTTTTCTTGGTTTCATGAGTTTTTTGATGTAGGAGAAAATGTTTTGTTCATTCGAACTTGATGAGCTATAATTGTTTAGATTCATGACTGAGGAAGGTATTGTTGCGTAATGAAGGAAAGTGAAAAACTAATGGTATAGCTTTTATAGATAGGTGAGTGATAGTTCACCGTCTGGTCGACAGGGATGCATTGAATGTGGTTTGTTACGTTCTAGGGAATGAATTTCTATGTTATTTTCAAGGTATTCATGACTGGCATTGATAGCTATGTCTCTGATCAGGTTGTAGTGTTATAATCAAGAAAGACACATTCAATGCAATAAATTCATTCACATTCATGAGTGTCATTCAAGAGGTAATGAGGCCTGCTTAAGTTGTATCAAAGTTTTGACTGTTATGAAACAGATTGTCAATGGTGATAACAGAACGGAAAGAAAAATCTAATCTTAAAACTAAATCTTCTCAAAACTTCACTCGTATCTTTAAGAGACTTAGAACTCTCAGCCTATAGATGTTGATCTAGAAAGTCTATTGCTCCTTGAACCATGTGACGAACACTTGGTTCTGTGGAGACAGCCTGCACAGCCGTAAGAGTGACTCTTAAACGCTGAAGAATATCTCGAGTTGAAGTATCCAGACTGGTCCCTGACCTGTTGTGGACCGGTGAAAGACTTTGATCTCTCTTGCAAGCAGAGATCTTGATGTTAGGACGAGACTGTGAGCACAAGCCTTCGCTTCTGGTTGACTTTGGTAGGACAGTGAGCTTCTCCCCTTGAGTTTTTATCCCCATTTTGGATAGCATCTCTGAGCAAATGCTGTCCTGAGCGGTCCACCAGCACTCATGGAATCGGTTGGTGTCTACTTCAAATTGTTCTAGTGCCGTGGTGACCACTCGTACGTGTACTGGCCCTTGGTTAACGTGTCGACTCTCATCGAGGGTGAGTAGAATCATGGCTAGAAGGTTTATCTTCTCCTTTGTCCTTAGGGCGTAAATGATCCTCACATCTCTTGCATTGACGATATGAGTTCATTGATTTCTTGGGGTGATGTTGTGGGTTAGAAGGCTGTGTAAGACTCGGTTAGGAATGGAAATCTATACTGCGGGAAAGTTTTTCATTGTTGCCCCTTGGTTGAACATATGTATCATTATGCCTCCTTTATGTCCCAAATCATTCCAAGTCGTATCCTTGGGAACTACCAATCCTTCAGGCTCCAGATTGAATGTCTTGCTGATCCAAGACTTTGTGATGTTGATTTGGATTCTTTGAACTTCTGAAATGATGTAATCCTCATTGTCATCACTTTGGAGAGGGCCTAAGTGTCGCATATGTTCCTTGAGCAGCTCTACGTAGAAGACGATAGACTTTTGGAAGAAGTCAATCCAACCCTGAAACTTAAGCAGCTCTATGATTTCCTCGAGACCCATTTTCTCCATCCATTCAAAATCCAATATCTTTGGTCAGACAGGACATGACTTGTCATCAATATTTACAGCCTTGATGAGAGTTGGCTCTAGCTCTCTTAATCTCTCCAATCTCTTAAGTGTTTGTTACGGCTGAGGTTTTGCGATTGCTTTCTTTGATTTAAAGAGCTCCTCGAGCTTTTGTGTGTGAGGTGATAGAGCTTTTTGTTGCTTTTCTTTTGCTTTCCTCAGATTTTCACGCTCTACAAGTGTTGGTATAACGGGTGAGGGTGACTCAGTGTCACTACTTTCTTCCCGACTAGATCGGTGAGGTGCTGGTGACCGTTCAGTGACTGGTAGTGCAGCTTGAACAGATGATGCTCTCTTTTCCCTGGAGTTTGGTGTTGTCAGCTCCTTTATTTGAGCTTCCTCTAGTATTGTGTTCTCTTTCGGTGACTTTTCTTCACTTTGCACTTCCTCTTCTTCTATCTCGTGAGTGACATTTCTGATGATGTCGGTTGGAGTGGCTTCCTCATCATCGGTGAAGTCAAGTCGGTGAGTTGCTGGCTCCATGGTGGATTGCGTTTGCTTAGGTGGTTCTTGTTTGCTTTGCAGACGCTTAGAGGCGCGAGTTGCACGGCTGATAGGTTCATGGGTGAGCCTATTTCCTTTTGGTTTCTTGGCTTGGGTTAGTTTTGTGGCTGTTTTTGAGGTGTCGGGAGATGAAGCAGAAGAGATCATGACTGTAGTTTCTGTGGGAGTTGAGGTAGGAAGAATCGTAGGTCTAAGGTGTCCTTTCTGGATGAGATTGTATAGGCGTGAGAAGTGGAAGCTTAAGTAAGTTACCTCTTCTGGTTTTATTTCTCCTTCTTCTGAGATTGAAAGGACTTTCCTCCAGGCTCTCAAAGCGAGAAGGCAGCTAGATTTCGATATGGCTGATAATATTCCTCAAATCGAGAATGCCCAGAATAATGCTACGATGGGTACAATCAATAGACTGCCTGCTACTCCGAGAGGGAGCCCTATTGTTCTGCCATAGTTAACTGCTAAGTTACTTGCTGAGTGGCAAAAGCTGAAGCCCTCACATCAATCGACTGTTGTGCGCAATCATCCAGCTGGGTGTTTCTCTAGAGCAGACCCTGCAGATGCTTTAGACCATGTGCAACGGTTCTTAGTTCATCTGGACACTCTGGGTCTTGTTCCTGGTTTGGAGGAGTATGCAAGGTTATGCTTATTTTCGAACATCTTTTCAGGAGAGGCATCTAAATGGTATCATCGTTTGCATCCTGGCATCATCACTTCTTGGGATTAGATGACAGAGAAATTTTATGAGAAGTACTTGCCTATCTCGAAGACTCGCCAGTTGATTGCTGGGTTGATGACTTTCAAGCAGTCAAGATCCGAGACAGTTTGTGAAGCTTGGGACCGCTTCAAGGATCTTCTGCGACAGTGCCCTCACCATGGACAGGACACTACATCTCTAGCACTTGGATTCTTCCATGGGCTTAGAGATGAGAATAAGGGTGAGGTGCGTTCGGCCTTGGGTGGTAACCTGCTGGCTAAGAATGGTGAAGAGTTTATGGCTGCTATGGAGTCATACTATGAGGAGTTGAGACAGTGGAGCTCCCGTGGTGGTAGAGTTTATTCAGTGGGTTCTAGTTCTAGAACTATAGACCCTTTTCTAGAGCAGATGGCTGCGAAGCAGGCTCAATCAGAGACTACCATGAGCCACATGTTGAAGATGTTAGAGTAGCTCACGATGGGTAAAACTCCTGCTCATTCTGTGAAGCAGGTTTCATCTAGCTCTAGTTATTTGTGTTGTTATCAGTGTGGTGAGCCACATGAATTAGAATCATGCCCAGAGATAGTTGAGATGCGACGAAATGATGAAGCAAATGCTGTGGGTCAATCTTTCAATAGGCAACCCTGGGTTCAGAATCAGCATCCGAACTTGAGGTATTGAAACCCCAATAATGCCTTGAACTCATATCAGATGAGGCCTCAGCAGCTTACTCAGGGAGTTCCTCCTGGTTTTTCTTGGCCTTCCTACAATCAGAATCAGCAATCTCAGTTTCAACAATCAGGCCCTTCTTCTTCAAATACTTCCAATCTTGCATATTTGTTGGCTAAGTTGGAAGCCAAGCAGCAGAGTCAGTAGGAGTAGCAGATTATTACTAATCAGACTCTGACTGTAGGTCAGTAGAAGCTTGAGCAGCACATGGCACAACTGACTCAGTTGTTATTGAGTCAAAGGACTCATGGTTCATTACCTTCTCAATCGGATCCCAATCCAAAGGAGCATATGAAGGTAGTGACTGTCCTAGATGTTGATGAAGCAGAGGTTTGTTAGGGAGTTAGTCTTCCAAGTGGGAAGCAGCTGATAAATAAAGATAGAGTGGATGAGAACTAAACTCGCGAAGAGACTTGTCTTCTTTCTTCTAGCACTGGTGATCCGTCAGGGCCTCCAACCCCTCTTGAGGTAGTTGTTGAGGAGACCCAGGCTCCTATCTCTTCCCCTTCTCATACTTTGATTGCTAAAAATTCCAAGGGTAAAGTGGTTCCTAAGGAACTTCTTTTTTCATAATAGATTGAAAGAGAAAAAACTTGATGATCAATTTGGGAAATTTCTGAATGTTTTTTCTAAGCTTACTATCAATATCCCTTTGGTTGATGCTATCAATCAGATGCCTAATTATGCTCGCTTTGTGAAGGATTTGATTTCTAACAAGCGAAAGTTCAAGTAGAGTGAGATCATTCAGCTGACAGAGACATGCTCTGCAGCCATCCAGCAGCAGCTTCCTCCTAAGTGTGAAGATCCAAGGCAACCCATCATCCCTTGCACCGTAGGATATATGGACTATGGTTTCAGACTTTGTGATCTTGGAGCAAGTATAAATTTGATGCCTTATTCAATGTTTAAGAAGCTTCATGCTGTTGAGCTTGTTCCATCTCATTTTAATTTGCAATTAGCTGATCGTTCTTCATTCAAACCTCGAGGTATGGTTGAGAATGTTATGGTAGGTGTTGGTAACTTCTTCTTCCCTGCTGATTTTGTCATTCTTGATATGGATGAGGATGTTGAAGTGCCATTGATTTTGGGTAGGCCTTTCCTGCGAACTGCTAAAACTGTCATTGATGTTGACAAGGGGAAGATCACTCTTAAGTTTAACAATGAGGAACTCAGTTTTGATATCATTAAGATGATGAGAACAAATGCTTCTTCTCATGCCGTGCTTTCAGTTGACGTTGATTGTTATGATGATTATGATGATTGTGTTGCTAAGAAGTTGATGACTCTTCTTCTTGCTTGAGAATTCTGATTGTTAAGGCAGGTGTTATGCCACTCAATTGAGGATGATAAGGGAAGCACTGGGGTAGCTACTGTTCCAACAGCTCAACCAGGGTCGATCTACTTTCACCATTGTGCTTCTGTGGGCCACTGGACAGGTCTACTCAAAGGCTCGTTCCTTCAATTGAGAAGCCCCCACTCTTGAACTCAAACTATCCCATTCAAATCTTAAGTATGTTTCTTGACAGAGGGTAGCACCCTAACTGTTATTTATTCTTCATCTTTGTCTGTTTCGCAGGAAATCAGACTTCTGGAGGTGTTAAGAAGGCACAAGGAAGCTTTGGGGTGGTCGGTGGCAGACATAAAAGGGATCAGTCCAGGGTTCTGCACTCACAGAATTTATATGGAAGACAGTGTCAAGCCAGTGAGGCAGCCCCAGAGGAGATTGAATCCGAACCTGAAAGAAGTAGTGAAGGCTGAAGTTCTGAAGTTTCTGGATGCAGGTATCATTTATCCCATCTCTGATAGCCGCTGGGTTTCTCCTGTGCAAGTTGTTCCCAATAAAGAGGGAATCGTTATAGTGCCCAATGAGAAAGGTGAATTGGTGCCTCAGAGGCACACCACTGGTTGGAGGATGTGCATCGATTATCGGCGCTTGAATGATGCCACAAGGAAGGATCACTTCCCGCTACCATTTATTGATCAGATGTTGGAGCGGTTAACTGGGCAAGAGTTCTACTGCTTCCTTGATGGGTATAGTGGTTATTTTCAGATTCCCATCACACTAGAGGACTATTAGAAAACCACCTTCACCTGTCCTTACGGTACATTTGCATATAGGAGGATGCCCTTTGGTCTCTGCAATGCTCCGACCACATCTCAAAGATGTATGATGGCAATATTTAATGATTTTATTGAGAAGAGCATAGAAGTTTTCATGGATGAATTTTCTGTGTATGGCCAGAGTTTTGATGTGTGTCTTGATCAGCTGGATCAGATACTTGGCCGATGTGAGGAGACCCATCTGGTTTTGAATTGGAAGAAGTGCCATTTCATGGTGCATGAAGGTATAGTGCTTGGTCACAAGGTCTCCAAAGATGGTATTCGAGTGGATAAGGCTAAGGTGGAGGTGATAAGTGTGAAATATGAATGGTTTTAGTGGTCTTTAATGCTTAATTTTCATACGTGCATTGATAATATTCCACACTTATCTTACGTTTTCCTTTGGTTTGTCGCTTGTTAAGACTTGATACCGTTTTGTATGCTAAATGCAGAGAAAAGCCAAGAAAACAGTAGATTAACTCACGAGGGTGATGATGCAACAAACGGGGGTTGAATTGGAGTCAGAACGGAGAATTCAGAAGGTTTTGAAGGTATGTCCGAGCTTGTGTCCGAACATCCAAGCTCGGACGCAAGTTGAGAGTTCGAGTGCTGTGCCTGATGAAGTGTCCGAACTTCAGTCCTAACTTCAAAGTTCGGACATGGTTCGAGAATCACAATGAAGACAAGTCGAAAGTCTGCTCTACGCTGCATGTCCGAACTTGTGTCCGAACATTGAAGTTCGGACACAAGTCGAGACTTTTGAAATTTGAGCGCTCAAAACAATGTGTCCGAACATTGAAGGTCGGACCAATGTTCGGACGCGACTAAATTCTCAACAGAAGTTCGACGTTTTGAAGGAAAAAGGGGAAGAAATTCTATATAAGTGACCTAATCAGAGGAGAGGAGGTATCACATGACAGATCATTACATCACGACACTTTGACGCTCTTTAAGAACGCTCTCTTCACTCATCTCATTGCATCGACATCTCTTCACCTTCATCCACATTCATCAAGCGCACCATTGCCATTGTTGAGGAGCGTTGCTAGAAGGGAGTCAGTTCATCGTCTTCAACCTTGCGCCAGCAGTCGCCGAGTCTGGATAATTACTCAATCTGGGAGTTTTTCTTTCCGTAGATGAATTCTCTTTTGATTGTATTCGTTCGCTTCTTTGATTTGTCTGGCTAGTAGGGATCAACTCTGGGGTAGGGTTGTTCGTGATGGATACAATTTATTTAGGATTTCTGCAATTTGATTATGGGATTGTAATGGATTGTTTCTAGGTTAATGCTAATCATTCATCTTCTCTATTAAATTTGCGCATTTATAGAGTCATTTTGCGAATCCTATTAGGAACAGATAAGGTGATTAATAGGAAGTTCGAATTAACCTGGAGATTTGGGGAAAGATTAGTCGGATAGATAATTTTTCCTGCAAAAGCTAATAATTCTTCACACGTAATCCGCCTATATGTGTTTTTTCCAACTTCTAGATTAGAGTTGACATGTTCTGATAGGTGAGCTCTTCCTTTAACTAAGATTTAGGATCGAAGAGAGCTTAAGAATTGGCCTTTCCATTTCTCATAATGGAATTGTAGGTTTCGCTAGATTTATCCAGCAAAGAACAGCCCAAACCCGGAGTTCCATTCATTTTACCAATCTTAACATTTACTTTCATTAATCGTTCATTTAGACTTTGATTTGCATTTTCTCAATTCAGTTACAAAAACAATTCACAACCCCCCTAAATTTCCAGTTTTCTTAGGACTTAGGCTTATTTATTCAAGTCCCGTGGTTCGATACCTGGTTACTTAATTTCCTATACTATAGTGACCGGGATTTTTGCAACCCGACAGGCTTTTCGTTTTATTAATTTCTAGGTTTATCAATTTAGTATTAGTAGACCATTTTCCCTGTTTGCAAAATGGCGCCGTTGCCGGGGACTTGACTTTGTCTAGTCCTTTGCCATGGTTGTCAATTGTTTTTACTTTATTTTATTTGCGCTATTTATTTCCTCTATGTTTTAATTCGATTATAGTCTTAATTCTGCGTTTGCTAGTTTTGTTTTAATTTTCAGAATAGTTTTGAATTTATTTCGTTTGAACAATTGTGTTTTATTTTGCATTCAACATATTCGTAGTTGTTTATACGCATTTTAATTTGTTTTGTTTTGTTTTCACTATTTTCTTAACTCTCTATCTTACCTTCAATTTAATTGCAGTTCATTTTGTTCTTTGTTAATTAGACAATTTATCATTTATCAGTTTGTTCATTCTTGTCCATACCAGTACTAACTTAAGATTTCGTGTTTTATTTGTGTAAATTGTGCAGGTGTTTGGTGAATGCATGGTACCCGATCTCGAGGCCCACCAAGATTTAATCTAGATCCAGAGATCAACCGTATAGCTCGCCGGGCAAGAAGAGCACTTACCTTCACCATGGCAGCTAACGGACCAGCAAATAATGAGCAAGCCACATTGGGAAGAATAAATCGCCCGCCAGCTGCTCCCAGAAGAGGACCTATGTGTGAGCCTCGATTTTAAACCCTATCCTGTGCTGACTAAAGCTGATTAGGATCTAATCGGGTTTTAGGTCCACTAATAACCTAAGATTAATAACTATGTCATATAACAATAATTATTAAAACCTAAGCTAGCTCACTGGAACCTATTATGAGTCGCCACCTAATTTTAACCTAGAGTTGTGGAGGGTGATTTTTCGGTATGAGGGGGGGTCTATTAAAATATGGTCTAACTAAGAAGTCTAGATCCTAGGATTTTGCCATTCTGTGGAGGGTGAAAACCCATTATTCTGGCATCCCTCAAATACCTACTACATCGTCCGTCTTTCCCAGAAAGCTTATGGGGAATGCTAGTGAGCACTACACCCGCTCTCCATGGGCTCCACGCGGACTTATGCCCTAAGGGCAGAAATTGACTAGAGTCGCCACCTAGTTTGACCTAAGGAACTAGGAAGGGAGGAAGGAGGGTTCTAAGAACCGTTGGTTGACTCTGATGATTTGTTGCCTATGGATAGGACTTATCTGATCATACTAGAGATTCTGTGTGGGTTCGCACTGGGTTACACCCCTTAGAAGTGGCAACGCACGACTTCGGATTGGTGCCCGAGGAAACCTCGGTCTCCAATTGTCGGGATTGCCTTCTTTCAAAACCTTATTAGAGAGATTCATTTAAAAAGCCAAGGATAGGATTGAGTGAGGGGTGAGATGATGAGGCCGGTATTGGAGTTGGTCTGGTGAAGTGTTTGAGAGGTTTTAATCTCTGAGAGATTTGAGGTTGTTTTTGGGCCTTCACGGGATTAAGAGAATGATGGGAGTTTTGAGGAGAGTAGTAAAGGGCATGTTGTCATTTTGGTGGAGTCAAGAGGTTGGATCCTCACTTGGCTGATTGATTTGAGGGTTTTTCGTGTTTGCGAAGTTGAATTTTGAAATGGTCGGGTTCTTGAGGTGTCTTGGAAAGTTGAATGTGTGAGGAGCAAATCGGGTTTAAGGATGATCGGGTATGGAAGAGGATTTGGTTTGCAGGTATTCGGGTTTTGAAGATGTTTAAGGTTTCTAGGGGTCCTCAAGAATTGGAAGTCCTATGGACTTAGAATTGGTTCAGAGGAGGGTTGAGAATGTTTATGAATCCTAGAGCTCTAATGGAAATGTTGGATTGGTTTATTCAGAATTGTCTCTCTTAAAGCTTTTAAGACCGAAAATCATTTTTTGTTGTAAAAGGGCGGATAATCCCAAGGGATTACCCTATGTACCCCCTCGAACACGACACTTAACTAATAATAAGCGCCGAGGCTCGAAAGATGGGGCAATGAATTATGTCGAAAAATAGGATTCAGAGAGAAACACCATGAATGAGATGTTCTCGGTCGAACCCTAATAACGTCTCTAACTCCCGGGTTTTAAAACATTAAAAACCGAAAACATTGAAATCGAGCGGAAGGGAGTTAGACGATTCTAAAATCCCGGCTGCAACTAGGAAGGTCGTTACTTCCCTAGCACCCGCCTTGTAAAAATCTAGGCTGCAATTGGGGGAGGTTTGTCACCCTAATGCCCCGCCTAAAGAGATCCAGACTGCGACAAGGGAGGTTATGACCCCAGTGCCCCGCCTCAGATTTTTTTTTGGGAAGGAAGACAAGTGATGTTCTAAGCATGGAGGAAATGTTTTGAAGGGGTTAGACATTTCTTGCTCCCGAAAACGGTTTATTTGGAGCTTAAAAACTGAGTTAGAAAATCTTTGAAGTTGTTCGGAATTCTCTATGAAGAAACACTGATTTTGAGAAATGTTTTGGGAGGAAACTTTTTGTATATGTGAGAAGAACTTTCTGCAATAGAGAAGAGTTTTCTGTGATGTGAGAAGAGTTTTTCCTTTAAAATTCCACAAAATGGTTTCTTTGAAAACTTGATGAAACTTTAATAAAAAGATTGTTTGAAATTCTTTTTGGGTTTTTAGATTTGAAAGGAATTTACAAGTGAGTGGATTGGATGAAATGTATTTGGGTTTGGTTGAATTGAGCTTGATGAAATAGGTTCGGTTTGGATTGAGGTTCAGGCTTGAACTAGATTGAATTTTGAGTTGGGTCAACGTTTTGGTCAAGGTCAACGTCTTTGGTCAAGGTCAACATTCGGTCAAAACTAGACCAGGTCAAAGTGAGGTTGGTCAAGGTTCGATCAGGTCAAATCTTGAAGTCAAAGGTCAATCTTCAGGTCAAAGGTCGACCTTCGGATCTTAACTTGATTTTTTTGCGGACTTAGGCTTGATTTTTGTGGATTGGCTTGATTTTTTTGTGGACTTAGGCTTTGTGGACTTTGGGCCTTGTTTGAGACATGGGTCTTTAATGGTCTTGGGTTTTGGTTTGAGTTGGTGTGAGTTTTTTGATTTGGGGCTAGATTGGGCTTTTGATTCGAGGGCCCGATTTGGGCCTTGGGGAGTTGGGTTGTGGACTTCGGGTTTGGGTCGTGGGCTTCGGGTTTGGGCCATGGGCTTCGGGTTTCGGACCTAGGCTATGGGCCATGGGCTTCGGGTTTGGGCCATGGGCTTCAGACAATGGGCCGGGTTTATGAACTTGGGCCGGTTTGAGATGGGCTGGGTTTGGTAGAATTGGGCCGAGAGTTTGGGCTCTTTTTGGGCCGTGGGTTTCGGGTTTGGGCCATGGGCTTTGGGTTTCGGACTATGGGCTTCGGGTTTCGGACCTAGGCTATGGGCCATGTGTTTGGGCCATGGGCTTCGGGTTTGGGCCATGGGCTTCGGACGATGGGCCGGGTTTATGAACTTGGGCCGGGCTTGAGATGGGCTGGGTTTGGTAGAATTGGGCCGAGAGTTTGGGCTCTGTTTGGGCCGTGGGTTTGGATTTGTTTTTGGGCCAAATTTGGACGTGGGCTTGGGCTAGAGACATTGGGTTCGGGTCATGGACTTCGGGTTGAGAGTGGTGTGGTCTGGGCCACGGGCTTTGGGCCGAGGTTGGGTTTGGTAGAATTGGGCCGAGAGTTTGGGCTAGACTTGGGCTTTTGGGCCGAGAGGAGTGGGCTGGACTTGGGCTTTTGGGCCGAGAGGAGTGGGCTGGACTTGGGCTTTTTGGGCCGAGAGGAGTGTGTTTTGCTTGGGGCTGGGCCGGGTCAAAGCAATTGGGCTAAGTTTGGATGAGGGGAAAATTCTGGGCTGGGCACAAAATTTACAAGGAGAAATCAGATTAGAGATGAGTTTAAAAAAAAAACGTTGAGATTTATTTTCACAAGATGATTATAGAAGTGAGAGACAATTTTTGAATTTTGAGGATGGAGGGCAAGAAGATTTGCTGGCGACTAAGTTTTGAATCAAAGGGATTTTGAAGAACTGGAACGAGAATGAGGTGGTTAATTACATATAATACATATATTAGGTGCATTTTAGGGTTTAGAATGTTACCACCATGAGATAGGCCAATAGTCTATCAGGCCAGGGGAACACTCTCTATCCTAAAGGGATTATTGTTTGCTTATACATAAATGTGTGTTTTAAGGTTTAGGATGTCACCACCATGAGATAGGCCAATAGTCTATCAGACCAGGGGGACCCCACTATCCTAATGGCTTGGGCCTAAGGACATAGTAACTAGGGTTTAGATAGAGATAATCAGAATCAGACAATGAAATGAATGCTTAAAAGGAAATCGGATGTAAAGAGTGAACATATGTACACAGAACAAATGAACATGAGAGAAGCACATGCCACAAACGAGAGAGAAAAGAGTAAGCTAAAATTAAAAATACAAGATCATGAAAACTACGAATACTGCTTAAACAGAGAAGAGTGAATCCCTTAGTGACCTGAGTGATAATCAACCCTAAACTTGAACTGCTAATCCGATTTCAAAATCTGTTCATGTTCGTTGCTTACCAAAACACCACTGGGTGATCCAAAACATATCAAAATATATAAATGGTCATGCGTTGATCTTCTCAAAAAATGAAAACCCATTTGGACAGGGCATCAGACAATATCTAGGTGGCCATTTTGAATTCTCTTGAACAAACAGGAGCTAGATCAAGGAGCAATCAGTGAGATGAAGTTGGATTTATACAGAACTAACAACTAAACTACAACACATGGTGTAACAGGTCAGAGGCTACCATTGTTTAAACTCACCGATTTCCAGACAAGCAAAACAAATTCTGGGGTTTCTATCAAACTTTACACAACAAGTATATATTTCCAGAACTAAAACGAAACAAACTCAATCAGCTTGTAACCATCAGAAGACATGACAAAGAATAAAGCACCCACACAACGTATAAAGAGTAATTATAGGAACCAGAATTAATACCAAAGGAAGAGTATCTACACTTTCCTGCAAATCTCATAACATCAGAGATAAACAAAATTAGTCCAACAGGTTAGCAAGGAAAACAGGACAAGTTCCACGGAATTAATCTGTACCCTTTGTCGAACACCCAAGATGGTGAGATTAAAATCTTCATCAGAAAAAAAAACAGATACTCAATGGCTATACGAAGTCAGAAGGTTTCGTGTCTCATTCGAAACTTGGGCCAAAAACAATAGAGGAGAATCGCAGGGAAAACCACCAAGTCGACTAAGGACAATAGGGGTGAGACTTTCGACTGGAGATGGACCAGTGTGCTCATCACTAGCAAATTCAAACAGAGACATGGTATGGATACAGACACTGGGGATGAACCAGTTTCGCTTGCAACTTACAAAACAAGAAAAATATCCGTGGAATCGGGACTGGAATGATCCAATCTTGAGATGTTACAGAGATATCAAAACTGGGTATTCAAATATGCACATACACAGGGGAATGACATTAAGCACCCTCCTGACCTGTTCGTGGACTTCGATGCCCATACCAGGTCACAATACCACCCGAATTGGGATAATAAGACCAAGTTTACCGAAACAGATTACAAAACACGGGAATGGAGAACCGCAAGCCGAGGGTGGATGAAAGCTATAGTCGGGACGATTACCGAAACTACATTCACCCCCGGCGATCAAACATATGTAAAATCCCAAAAAAAAACACGAAGGGAAAACAAGAACAGGTATGAATTTGAGACGGAAACTTAAGTGTTCGACCCGTTGAAGCCAGGGACCTGCGAAATGAATGATTCGAGGCCTGTTTCTGGGTTTACCGAATGAAGAAAGAGAAGAGTGTGATGAGAAATGGAGGTGGGTTTCATGTCGGAAAAAGATTTTCTCGACTGAACCCTAACCCTTTGCTGTCATCGGGCTGAGCCCTTGGGCAAAATGAGTTCGTAACGGAAATGAGAAGAACGAAAACGAAGATTGCTGACATTGGAGAGAGATTGAGAGCGAGGGTAATGAAGAGACTTACGCTGTCGACGGTGGAGTGACTGGCTACACCCGGATTCCGGTGGGATAGCGCGTTGTCGGAAGAAGAGTTTAAGGAGGAAGATGGGTTTCCCGGCGAAAGAAACGATGAAGAGACGGTCGAGTTCGAGAGGAAGAAGACAGAAGGAGATGCCAGATGTTTTTCCTCTTTTCAAAATGAGAATGTTCTAAAACAGGAGGTTGTCGGCTTGTAATAGAATCCTCTGTACAGAAGGGTTTGATGTCTTTTTATAATATGGGGTATAGAACAGATGTCTTGTTAGGGTTCAAATTGAGGCAATGGGCTCACTTACTGTCTTCAATTCGGGCTAACCAAAGGACAGGCCCAACGAGGGCTAAAAAGGAAGAACCGAAAATGAAAGGCGAGTTTGCACCTGCCCACACTCGAACTCGGGATCTCTAGCTAGTCCCTCCCGTACCTTGTCCAACTGAGCTGCGATGCGATTCGATCGATAAACAGGACTAACAAGAGTAAAAGCTCTGACGTGAGCTAAAAACGGAAATAAAAAAGACCAACGCCCCTCACCAAGGATCGAACCCGCGACCTACGAGTTGCGTGGCGAGCATCTTAACCGGTTACACTGGATTGAATTTCAGTATATTCATGGGAGAAAAAAAATACGAGAGTTCTAAATTCGACTGGATAACTCCTCTAAAACGCGCCGAATCCAGAAGGAAGTATATACAATAAAATGAGATGATTAATCTAATGACCTGAAAGTATGGAATACAATTAAGAATAAGATTCAAAAACGTAACGAGATAAAAAAATAAAAGAATAGCATATGTACCTGAAATAATGAAAATTAATGCTCGTATTGAAGATAAAACACTTAAAATAAATGGAAAATAAGAGTAGTAAAAAGGACACATGAAATAATAAAATAGTGACGATAAAACGGAGAAAAATCAAAAGGAAATAATAAACAACAAAAAATATAAATTGATCGAGTACATAAAATAATATGAGGTAATAACAAAATCGTGAATATTTTAAAACAAAGCAACAAAATAAGTAAACGAAATGAAGTAGTTAAAACAGATTTCAACAAAGCTCGTGCTCCTTTTCCATAGGAATGTGAGGTTTAAATTTCGGGAAAAAGAAATTCCTTTAGTTGAAAACGGGGACGACCGCCTTGTTTCTGAAAGCATGTTCATTTTTGAAGTTTTGTTTTAAAATAAAACGGGTGAGAATTTTTGGTGTCTACAAGAGTAAATCAGGAAAGGTAGAGTTCAGGTTCGGGGGCTTGGTATTCGACTTATTTAGGGTTCAATTACTTTCATTACCCTTCCTAGGTCGTTTTTCCTCTACTTGGTTTATTTACGGCTTATTACGAGTCGTTTTAACCTAAGTGCGCAAGCTTCTGTTTTTTTTTGTGTTTTTAGCATTTTTTGATAGAAAATTAAAGTGAAATTAAAAGCGACCTAAACTAGGGTTTCGGAGGCAAAATTAGGTCGAATTTTGCTTACGTCCGTAGCCACGGACCCCATGTCCGAGACCACGGACCCCAGTTAACCTAGTTATACAGAAGAGTCGAAATTAAAGGAAAGCAAAAAATTGTGAAGTCTGGGGCCACGGACAGGATGTCCATGGGCCCGGACATTATTAGAAAATCTAAATTTTGAATTTTTTTAAAATCCTGCCGCCGTTCGGGGGCGTCCGGGCTTACGGACAGGGAGTCCGGGACCCCGGACATGACGTCCGTGGGTGCGGACCGCCCTCGAACGGTGGCTTTGAGGCTGTTCCCGAAAGTGTTTTTGGCTAAAAATTTTATGGGTGTGTAGCCTGAAAGATGTACAAGATGTTAGTGATTGAAAGTTTTCAATTTGAATTCGAATTAAGCACGAAACTGGTAAACAAGTTATTGGACAGAAGCTTAAACAAACAGCAGTACAGAAGCGTAGAAGGGTTAGTTTCAGCCCAAATTTGAGGCAAGACAGATAAAACCGTAGAGAATTAGGGAAGTGGAGTTTCTACCTGTTTTACCTTCGGAATCACAACGATTCTTCACACCGGGATTCGTCGAGTGCTCCGTTGATGGCAGACCCGAAAGGTTTTCGAACCAAGCTTCTGGTTGTTGGTTGTTCTTGCTGTTCTTCACGTTTTGGAGGTGGTTTGGTTGATGTTTGGTGATTGATGATGTTGTGGGAGTTGAAAAAATGTTTGGTGTGATTTGGTGAGATTTGTGTTTGATTGTGGCTCTGGGTTCAAAAACGTGGAGAGAGAGAGACGGCTGCCTTCTTTGAGAGTCTAGGGTTCTAGAGGTTATCCTTTGATCATGGGATAAGGTTTCTTATATAGGCTTCCTTAAAGATAGAAAAATCCGGTAAAAACCGAGATTTATCGACGTTTTAGCTCAAGGGCTTCCAAAAGGAATTTGATTATGAAATTTTACACATGGGTAAAGGATGATATTTCTCAATTTTCTAAAGTGGAATCGAATTTTTTGGATATTGGAATATTTTTAAATTCAATTTCTCAGATTCAATCAGAAATTGCTAGAAAATTATTGGAAATTCGAAAAATCAAAATTCCAACGCCATTATGCTTCAAATGTCATCCTCTATCATGGGTTAAAATTTCGAAGCATTTGGAACTGATTTGACCCTTATTTGGGGGAGAGAGAAAGCCTATAGGGGGCTTAGGAGCCTTGAAAAATTACGAAAATGCCCCTGGAGATGACTAAGCTGTCCCTAGTACTCTGAAATGTGCCGATCGAACTGGGAACCCTCGCTACTAGCCTATTAGTAGAGACTCTCTTCGGGGGGTTGAAATTTTGGGTATAACAGATTGCCCCCCGTCAACTAGACTTTGTAATGGAAATGAAAAGGCTAGTTGATGCTTGAGTGATACCCCAAAATTTTGGATCTTAAAAGACCACACGTGCAATCCGACAAGTTGCGCCGAGCTATTCTAAGGCGCTGACTACCTATGAGTAAAGTGGAAGGGTGTCGAGCGGTTCTAAGGCTTCGACACCTAAGGTAATAATGAAGTATGTCAGACTATTCTAAGGCGCCGACTACCTATAAGGATGATATGACGTCAAGCTATTCTAAGGCGTTGACTACCTATAATGAATGAGATGATGTCAAGCTATTCTAAGGCGTTGACTACCTATAATGAATGAGATGATGTCAAGCTATCCTGAGGCGTTGACTACCTATCAGTGATTGAAAATTGGTGTTGGGTCGAGTTCTTCTATTCGGGTGAGTTCTGCTGCTCTAGTGAGTTCTGCTGCTCTGGTGAATCTGAATCTTTGGCTGAGAATCTGTATCTGAAGAGTCTGTACCTTCGGCTGAGAATCTGTATCCCTGAAGAATCTGTACCTTCGGCTGAGAATCTGTATCCCTGAAGAATCTGTACCTTCGGCTGAGAATCTGTATCCCTGAAGAATCTGTACCTTCGGCTGAGAATCTGTATCCCTGAAGAATCTGTATCTTCGGCTGAGAATCTGTATCCCTGAAGAATCTGTACCTTCGGCTGAGAATCTGTATCCCTGAAGAATCTGTATCTTCGGCTGAGAATCTGTATCCCTGAATTATGACGAGGAGTCTCATACAAATAGATGCAATGGTCTTGATGAAAGTTAATTATGAAAGTGCCAAACGTGGCAATGAGGATGTGCATGTCAAAATACGATCAAAGTGTATGAAATTTGTCCAAAACAAGAAATTGCTGAAAGAGGTGCCAAACGTGGTAGTGTTTGAAGAATGATCTGTTTAATGAAAAGGAAAGCGAAATTATCATTTCCTAACCATAGCCTTCAGACTTGTAATTTATCTCCTAGGAGATGAACATGCCATCGGTGGGGTATGGTGTATGTGTAAAGATAAGGTCTTATGTGGGCCTGTGGTGTTTGATGTGGAGGTAAGGGCTTATGCGGGCCGGTGGTGTGTGATGGTGGTGGTGATGTTTGAGCTCTGGGTTCCAATTGGTGTTGTCATAGCAATTGTTGGAACCAACAATTGCCCCCAGTATTTTTCCCTTAAGACAATCTGAGCTAGAGTTCGTGGCAATCGATCGTTCCGATCGATTGCCCCCAGTATTTTCTTTTATTAAACGTGCGAACGAGTCTCGTCCTCACAGGGTCAGGGCTTATGTTTTTATGTGGTGCTTCCTAACCTACACTCGGCGTGTTTGGTGCTTGCACTCGTTCCTCACCTACAGTCACAACTTCTAGACCATTGAATTCGATATTTGATGGATTTACGCATTTGATCTGTTACTTTCACGTGATTGGACGCACAACTATCAAGTCGGAAGTCTTTAAAGCTTATAACGTGGCCACGGGGTGTGATGAAGGACAACGGGACCATGGAGGGATATTTGAGGTATGTGGAGCTTAAGTGGGTGACCAAAGCTGCAACTTGCGTCTTCTCTCAGATTCATCTTCCTTGTCTTGAAGTCGTCTAACTGCTTCATGTTGACGTTGTTTTTGAGCTTCTGGACTTGGACTTTTGAAGTTGTCCTTTACACCATTTCTCTTTTCGTCTTTTGGATTTCTTCGAGGCACTTCGGTTTTGCCTCTTTGTTTGATCCTTTCTTGACTTTGCCTTCGGGGTTCTTGTGTTTCCCGGTTTTGAGTTTTGAGAGCTATTTTGATGTGAGCTCTTTTGATCCTGTGTCACTTTGGGACCATTTGCGGATCACTTCGTCATGATAGCGGCTTTGCTTCTCTGGACTGATGAAAACGTTATCTGAGAGTCAGGCTCCTCGCTTCCTTTGGTCACCGGGTTGGTTATTCATCACGGGCTGGCTTGCTCTGTGGAGCTTTGCAACATCGAAAAGGGATATATGAAAGGCTCAGCGGGGGTGCCTAGAGTTTAATGTCAGGGTTTACAAGCTTTTAGCTATGTGGTGTTGTACCTAGGTGCTTCGTCATTCCTGATAGTTGTGTATCCGTTCGTTGTTACTTTTCGCAGGTCTAAGAGTAAATTTACAAATTATCTCCTTCGGTCGGAGTTATGCCGTTTACCTCACCTTTGAATGTGGTCTCACCGGAGTCGTGTAAAAATGACATGCTCGTTCACTCTTGGTTTTTCCGCTCAAGTCACTCTCGTGAATTCTCACTCTGAGACTTGTTCGCATATTTAAACGAAAGGTGAAAGATGACGAACTTAAACTCAGATTGCCCCCAGTATTAATCCAGGGTTTATAACAACAATTTGACAAATGTAGACTTGAACCGCTTCGTGGGTTGCTTGGATGTTTTGGGGTGAGTAGTGGTGTTTGGTTGGACATGTTCATCTTTTAGAACAAAAGACAAGTCGTTTTGTTCAGTTGCCAAGAAATGACCGTTTCATGAACATTAGTTTTAAGAAATGTTTGCTAATGAGCAAGATGCAAGGTGAACGAACACATTTCTTTTATTATCATTTTTGTGATTACAAACTGAAAAAGTCGAAAAAACTGAAATTTTCAAATCTAAACTTCATTAAAAGAGAAATGTGATAAACTTCCCACACAATTGAAATGAGTAAACAAAACACTGCTAGACTTTTGCCTACTCAACAAACTGGAGTCCTTGCTCGATAAGGTCTTCGATCTTGTGCTTCAATGCTCTGCAGTCGTCAGTACTGTGTCCTGGTAGTTGATGAAACTGGCAGAACTGATGGAGATGTTCCCCGGCTTGGGTGATCCCAGGACTAGGTGTGAGAGGCTGTAGTAAGTCTAGCTCTTGTAGCTTCACGAGTGCTTGACTGAGAGGCCGGCCAATGTCGGTAAACTGTCTCGGTGCAGAGAACCTCTTGGATCGGGGTGAGGCCTTGACGCTCTGTTTTGCAGCACTGGGTTTTTGTATGGTGCTCACTCGGTACGAAACTTGAGCTACTCTGGCCGGTCCTGACTTAAAGGTCTCGATACTCACACCCTGGGCTTTGGGTTGTCCCAGCTTCAGCTCGCCTTTGTGAATCTTTTCTTCCATGACCCTTACCTGTCCCATCAGCATGTCGAAATTAGGGAAGTATGTGCAACTCAGCTCGTTGTTGTATTGTCTCTGCATATTGTCCACAATCATTCGAATTTGTTCTTGCTCATCCATTTTTGTAGGCATAGCAGCGGCTTTCATCCTCCACCGTTTGATGAAGTCGGACATTGATTCACTGTTTCCCTGCCGGGTACTGGCAAGGTCGGACCTGGTGACTTCAAGATTCTTAGCATACTCGAAATGGTGCAGGAAAGCCTCACAAACCTCTTCATAGGTTTTGGTGTTCATCCTCTGAGTCAAGTACCAACGTTGAGGTATTTCATCGAGATAACGGGCGAAAACCTTGGCCTTCTGCATGTCATTCAACCTGAGGATGGACATTTCCCTATCGAACATCGCCAGATGGACCTGTGGGTCTGAGGAACCCTTGTATAGAGCAAGTGTGGGTAGCTTCAACTTTAGAGGGAGATTAACCTCGGGGTACGATTCCATAGAAGAGTAATCGAAACCAGCTGGCTTGCTAGCTTTTTCCATGCGCTCAATCCTTTTCAGGGCCTTCCTTAATTCTGCAGTTAGTTGGCGGTCCGGGACGACTTGCCCTACAAATCTTTGTGCATCCTGGGCCTCAACAGAGTTAACTTCGATGTAGTCACGCTCGTTCCCAGAGTCAGCAATCTTTCCTGAAATGTTTTCCTGATGACCAACCTCAAGGGAATTGATTTTGCTTTTCAGCTCTTCGATGATGGTGACATACTTAGCCTCCATGTCATTAGTGGTGGACCTATGTTTCTGTTCCATGGCATCAAAGGCAGCCATGTACCTTTGCTCTAAGGCTGCAAACTGGGCCTCGGCTGACTGGATTTCCTCCCTACCATACTTGGGATTCGGGCTTATCTGTTGGAAAACAAAAGTGGATTGAGCTAAAATTCTGGACCGTGAAGAAGTTTTAGGTAAAAACTTGTTTGGGCTGCAAGAAAAGCATATGAGCTGGAATGTTTCGAAGATTGTGGGTAGGCACTGAGACCCGACATGGGCCGGAATGATTCATGAGCTGTGAACTAGTGCCTAGGCTGAAATTTTTGAAGAGCGTGATTCTTGAGCCGGAATGTTCTGAGAATTGGGCGCTTAGGCCAGAATGTTTTTGGGCTTGAAGTAAAGCGCATGGGCCGAAGTGATTTCTAAACCATGTTCTGGATGTGGATTGGAATTTGGGCCGAGTGATTATGATTGGGCCTGAAGATGATACCCATGTCTAGGATCGTGGGTCAAACCCTGAGTGAAAAAGTCTTCCTGAACTAGAATGGGCCTCGAAAAGGAAAGGCCTGATGGATTTTTATGGATCGCTTTAGGTGGATTTGTTTTTTTTTCATGGGCCTGGAACTGAATTGATAATTCAAATTGGGCCGAAAGAGAGAAATCACCTAAGTCTAAACTTTTGGGCCGAAGCCCAAATGTTTCACATATCAAACCAAACAGAGCCTCTGGGCCACAAACAATAAATCCGTAAATTCAGGTTGGGCTGAGTTGATGTAGGAAAAGTTCCTATCAATTCCTAGGCTGGGTAGTGGGCCGATCACACAAGCAGACAAGGCCCATACAAATTCCACATGTCCTCACTTGACACTTATCCAATTTGGGTATGGATCGATCCGGAGAGGTGCTTGGGGCGTGGGCCCAGGTCACCACAAAGGAACAGGGCTTGCACGCTATTCTCTTTGGGCTTCCCCACTTTTTTCACATCACCTGAAGGTGTGTGTCTACGTCGGGTCTTTGACTGACCAAACAATGGGCTAGGTAAGGGCACTGCCAGGAAAACGCTTGGGGCTAAAGCCCAGGTATTAAGGGGATGTGGTTAGATGACATCCTCCTCTTTTCCCCCGCTTATTCACATCACCTAAAAGGTGTGAGTCCCTGACAGGGGACCCTCAAACGGGTCCCGGGGTGGAATAGGTTTGCGTGACCCTCGCTCTCATATGATGCAAAGGTACAGAAATTAAATTGCGCACAAAAGTAAACAAACAAAGAATTAAAGCCATAAATAAACATTTTCGAGTTAAGCCCTCTTTCTTAAAATTAAACAAGTTAAAATTAAGAAGTTTGTCCCCAACAGAGTCGCCAGTCTGTGAGCCTCGATTTTAAACCCTATCCTGTGCTGACTAAAGCTGATTAGGATCTAATCGGGTTTTAGGTCCACTTATAACCTAAGATTAATAACTATGTCATATAACAATAATTATTAAAACTTAAGCTAGCTCACTGGAACCTATTATGAGTCGCCACCTAATTTTAACCTAGAGTAAATCAGGAAAGGTAGAGTTCGGGTTCGGGGGCTTGGTATTTGACTTATTTAGGGTTCAATTACTTTCATTACCCTTCCTAGGTCGTTTTTCCTCTACTTGGTTTATTTACGGCTTATTACGAGTCGTTTTAACCTAAGTGCGCAAGCTTCTGTTTTTTTTGTGTTTTTAGCATTTTTTGATAGAAAATTAAAGTGAAATTAAAAGCTACCTAAATTAGGGTTTCGGAGGCAAAATTAGGTCGAATTTTGCTTACGTCCGTAGCCACGGACCCCATGTCCGAGACCACGGACCCCAGTTAACCTAGTTATACAGAAGAGTCGAAATTAAAGGAAAACAAAAAATTGCGAAGTCCGGGGCCACGAACAGGATGTCCGTGGGTCCGGACATTATTAGAAAATCTAAATTTTGAATTTTTTTAAAATCCCGCCGCCGTCCGGGGGCGTCCGGGCTTACGGACAGGGAGTCCGGGACCCCGGACATGACGTCCGTGGGTGCGGACCGCCCTCGGACGGTGGCTTTGAGGCTGTTCCTGAAAGTGTTTTTGGCTCAAATTTTATGGGTGTGTAGCCTGAAAGATGTACAAGACGTTAGTGATTGAAAGTTTTCAATTTGAATTCGAATTAAGCACGAAACTTGGTAAACAAGTTATTGGACAGAAGCTTAAACAAACAGCAGTACAGAAGTAGAAGGGTTAGTTTGAGCCCAAATTTTGAGGCAAGACAGATAAAACCGTAGAGAATTAGGGAAGTGGAGTTTCTACCTGTTTTACCTTCGGAATCACAACGATTCTTCACACCGGAATTCGTCGAGTGCTCTGTTGATGGCAGACCCGAAAGGTTTTCGAACCAAGCTTCTGGTTGTTGGTTGTTCTTGCTGTTCTTCACGTTTTGGAGGTGGTTTGGTTGATGTTTGGTGATTGATGATGTTGTGGGAGTTGAAAAATATGTTTTGGTGTTGATTTTGGTGAGATTTCGGTGTTTGATTGTGGCTCTGGGGTTCAAAAACGTGGAGAGAGAGAGACGACTGCCTTCTTTGAGAGTCTAGGGTTCTTGAGGTTATCCTTTGATCATGGGATAAGGTTCCTTATATAGGCTTCCTTAAAGATAGAAAAATCCGGTAAAAACCGAGATTTACCGACGTTTTAGCTCAAGGGCTTCCAAAAGGAATTTGATTATGAAATTTTACACATGGGTAAAGGATGATATTTCTGAATTTTCTAAAGTGGAATCGAATTTTTTGGATATTGGAATATTTTTAAATTCATTTTCTCGTCAGATTCAATCAGAAATTGCTAGAAAATTATTGGAAATTTGAAAAATCAAAATTCCAACGCCATTATGCTTCAAATGTCATCCTCTATCATGGGTTAAAATTTCAAAGCATTTGGAACTGATTTGACCCTTATTTGGGGGAGAGAGAAAGCCTATAGGGGGCTTAGGAGCCTTGAAAAATTACGAAAATGCCCCTGGAGATGACTAAGCTGTCCCTAGTACTCTGAAATGTGCCGATCGAACTGGGAACCCTCGCTACTAGCCTATTAGTAGAGACTCTCTTCCGGGGGGGTTGAAATTTTGGGTATAACACTATGACTCTACCAAATCTCACAGCAGAGTTAACAGCAGAATGGCAAAAAACTAAAACCAAGCCATCAAACAAATGCTATCAGGAATCACCCTGCAGGTCCCTTTTCAGGCGTAGACCCAGCTGATGAGCTCGACCATGTCCATCGTTTCCTAGTTCATCTGGATTCGTTGGGGATGTCTCAAGGGCTAGAGGAGTATGCTCGGCTGTGTTTATTCCAGCACAGTCTCTCAGGGGAAGCATCAAAGTGGTTCCATCATCTACCACCAGGTATCATCACTACCTGGGAGCTGATGACAGAAAGGTTTTACGAGAAATACATCCCCATCTCCAGGACTAGACAGGTGATCGCTGACCTGATCGCCTTCAGATAGTCCGGTAGTGAGACAGTCTGCGAAGCATGGGATAGATTCAAGGAGCTGCTCCGCCAGTGCCCTCATCACGGTTAGACCACAACATCTTTGGCCCAGGGGTTCTTCCAAGGGCTAAGAGATGAGCATAGAGGTGAGGTCAGAGCTGCACTGGGTGGAAATCTGCTTGCTAAAAGCGGAGAAGAGTTTATGTCGGCTATGGAGTCCTACTGCGAGGAGCTCCGCCAGTGGAGCAACAGTGGTGGAAGAGTTTTCACAGTTGGTCAGACTTCCTCTCGGACTCCAGACCCCATGATGGAGCAAATTGCTACTGAGTAGGCCCATTTAAGTACCACAGTGGGTAACATGGCGAAGATGCTCGAGCAGCTCACTATGGGACAGACATCTATGCAAACTGTCAAGAAGGTGTCTACTGGTTCCAGTGAGGTCTATTGTTCTCAGTGCGGAGACAGCCATGAGTACGAGGACTGCTCAATGGTTGCTGAAATGAGGCAAACTGAGGAGGCGCATGCAATTGGTCAGAACAACAGGCAGCCTTGGATGCAGAATCAGCATCCAACCCTGAGGTATGGAAATCCGAATAAAGCCCTTAACTCACATCAGATGCAGCCTTAAAGGGCGAATCAGGGAGGACCACCCGGCTTTGCTAGGCCTCAATACAGTCAGTTCAGGCCACAACAGTCTCAAGCTCAGCAACCATCATTGAGCTCAAACAATGCGAATCTTAAGGACATGGTGGATAAGCTTATGGCTTCTCAAGAGCAGCAAACAGTAATAAATCAGAATCTGGCAGCTGGTCAGCAAAAACTAGAGAACGCCATGGTGGAGATGCAGGGAATGATGAGTCAGTTGACTCAGTTCCTCCTACAGCAGAGACCTTCTGGATCACGGCCTTCCTAACCAGACCCCAATCCTAAGAAGCAGTTGAAGGCAGTGTCGGTCTCAGAAGCTGTGGTAGTTGAGGACTGTCCAGATTCTGGAGAGGTAGCAGCAGTTACCTTAAGAAGTGGGAAGGAGCTGATAAATAAAGATCAAGTGGTTGAGGACCAAGCTGGTGAAGATACCGGTCTTCCTTCTTCTAGCAATGGTGCACCGTCAGGGCCCGCAGCCCCTCCTGAGGTAGTTGTTGAGGAGACTCAGGCTCCTATATCTTCCCCTTCTCATACTTTGATTGCTAAAAATTCCAAGGGTAAGGTGGTTCCTAAGGAACTTCCTTTCCCTAATAGATTGAAAGAAAAAGAACTTGATGATCAATTTGGGAAATTTTTTAGTGTGTTTTCGAAAGCTTACTATCAATATCCCCTTGATTGATGCTATCAAGCAGATGCCTATTTATGCTGGCTTCATGAAGGATTTGATTTCTAACAAGCGAAAGTTCAAGGAGAGTGAGATCGTTCAGGTGACAGAAACATGCTTTGCAGCCATCCAGCAGAAGGTTCCTCCAAAGTGTGGAGATCCAGGGCAGCCCATCATCCCTTGCACCATTGGAGACATGGACTGTGGGTTTGGACTCTGCGACCTTGGAGCGAGTATAAATTTGATGCCTTATTCAATGTTAAATAAGCTTCATGCTGGTGAGCTTGTCCCAATTAATTTTAACTTGTAATTAGCTGATCGTTCTTCAATCAAACCTCGTGGTATGGTTGAGAATGTTGTGGTAGGTGTTGGTAACTTCTTCTTCCCTACTGATTTTGTCATTCTTGATATAGATGAGGATGTTGAAGTGCCATTGATTTTGGGTCGACCGTTCCTGCGAACTGCTAAAACTGTCATTGATGTTGACAAAGGAAAGATCACCCTTAAGTTTAATAATGAGGAACTCAGTTTTGATATCACTAAGATGATGAGCAAAAATGCTTCTTCTCATGCTGTGCTTTCATTTGATGTTGATTGTTCTGATGATTATAATGCTTTTGTTGCTAAAAATGCTGATGACTCTTCTTTCTTGCTTGAGAATTCTGATTTGCTAGAGCAGGTGTTATGCCACTCAATTGAGGATGATAAGGAGAGCACTGAGGTAGCTACTGTTGTCCAGCAGCTTAACCAGGGTTGAACCTACTTTCGCCCATATGCTCCTCCTATGGAGCCACTAGACAGGCCTACTCAGAGGCTCGTTCCTTCAATAGAGAAGCCCCCTACTCTTGAACTCAAAACTCTCCCTTCAAATCTTAAATATGCTTTCTTGGCAGAGGGTAGCGCCCTGCCTGTTATTATTTCTTCATCTTTGTCTGTTTCGTAGGAAAGCATACTTCTGGAGGTGTTAAGAAGGCACAAGGGAGCTTTAGGGTGGTCAGTGGCAGATATTAAAGGGATTAGTCCAGGGTTCTGCACTCATCAAATTTACATGGAAGATAGTATCAAGCCAGTGAGGCAGCCCCAGAGGAGATTAAATCCAAACCTAAAAGAAGTAGTGAAAGCTGAAGTTTTAAAGCTCTTGGATGCAGGCATCATTTATCCCATCTCCGATAGCCGCTGGGTTTCTCCTGTGCAAGTTGTTCCCAAGAAAGGGGGAATAGTTGCAGTGCCCAATGAGAAAGGTGAATTGGTGCCTCAGAGACAAACCACTGGCTGGTGGATGTGCATCGATTACCGGCTCTTGAATGAAGCCACAAGGAAGGACCACTTCCCGCTACCGTTTATTGATCAAATTTTGGAGCGGCTAGCTGGGCAAGAGTTCTACTACTTCCTTGATGGATACAGTGGTTATTTTCAGATTTCCATTGCGCCAGAGGATCAGGAGAAGACCACCTTCACCTGCCCTTATGGTACTTTTGCATATAGGAGGATGCCCTTTGGTCTTCGCAACACTCCAGCCACATTTCAGCGATGTATGATGGCGATTTTTAATGATTTTATTGAGAAGAGCATAGAAGTCTTCATGGACGACTTCTCTGTGTATGGCCAGAGTTTTGATGTGTGTCTGGATCAGCTGGATCAGATACTAGGCAGATGTGAGGAGACCCATCTGGTTTTGAATTGGGAGAAGTGCCATTTCATGGTACATGAAGGTATAGTTCTTGGACACAGGGTTTCCAAAGATGGTATTCAGATGGACAAGGCTAAGGTGGAGGTCATTGAAGGGTTGCCTCCTCCCACTTCAGTCAGAGGTGTTAGATCTTTTCTGGGTCACGCAGGGTTCTATAGAAGGTTCATCCAGGACTTTTCCAAAATTGTTAAGCCCTTGTCCGATCTGCTGCAGAAAGATGTGAAATTTCAGTTCTTAGAGGAGTGTTTGAAGGCCTTTCAAACTATCAAGAGTAAGCTCATTTCTGCCCCTATTGTGGTTCCTCCTGATTGGTCGCTTCCTTTTGAGGTCATGACAGATGCTAGTGATTTTGCTGTTGGTGCGGCACTCTGTCAAAGGAAGGATAAAATTTTGAGGGTTATCACTTATGCGAGTAAGACTCTATCTGAAGCTCAAAAGAATTACACCACTACTGAAAAGGAGCTACTTGCGGTGGTGTTTGCTCTTGACAAGTTCAGGCCATATTTGCTGGGAAGTAAGGTAATTGCGCACACCGATCACTCTGCTTTGAAGTACCTATTCCAAAAGAATGATTCTAAGCCCAGACTCCTGAGATGGATCTTGCTTCTCCAAGAGTTCGACTTGGAAGTTGTTGATAAGCAAGGGAAGCAGAATGGGGTTGCAGATCATTTGTCTAGGCTTGAGGCTCCAGATGACGGGGTCCCCATAAATGAATTTTTTCCTGACGAGACAATCTTTGTAATTGGGAAAGTTAAAGAGCCATGGTATGCTGACCTGGCTAACTATCTCGCCTCTGGTTTGATTCCCCTTGATCTAAGCTACAACCGGAGGAAGAAGTTTCTTTCTGAAGCCCGTCATTATATTTGGGAGGACCCCTATCTCTTTTAGAGTGTGTGCTGATGGTTTAATTAGAAGGTGTCTCCCCGATGAAGAGGTTGACAGTGTGATTAAGTTCTGCCATTCTCGAGAGGCAGGTGGTCATAATGGTCCTACTAGGACAACTACAAAGGTGTTAGAGTGTGATTTCTACTGGCCCACTCTACACAAGGATGTCCACCGCTTCTGCTCTCACTGTGATAACTGCCAGAGGATGGGGAACACTTCAAGAAGGCATGAGATGCCTCAGAAGGGAATCCTTGAAGTTGAGCTGTTTGATGTCTAGGGTATTGACTTTACTGGCCCATTCCCTTCTTCTCACGGAAACCACTACATCCTCGTTGCTATAGATTATGTTTCCAAATGGGTCGAAGCAATCCCCTGCCCTTCTGCTGATGCTAAAATTGTGGTGAAATTCTTGAAGAAGAACATCTTTACTAGATTTGGTGTGCCCAGAGCTATCATCAGTGATGGTGGTTCTCACTTTTGCAACAGGGCCTTTGATTCCCTGATGACTAAGTACGGGGTGACTCATAAGGTTGTTTTACCTTATCATCCCCAAACTAATGGGCAAGCAGAAGTGAGTAACCGAGAGCTAAAATGGATTCTTCAGAAGACAGTCAACTCCTCTAGGAAGGATTGGTCTGTCAAGCTTGACGATGCTCTGTGGGCTTATAGGACTGCATTCAAGACTCCCATTGGGATGTCTCCTTTTAAGCTGGTGTATGGGAAGGCTTGTCATCTCCCAGTTGAGCTAGAGCATAGAGCTTATTGGGCTTTGAAAGCTCTCAATTTTGATTTACGTGATGCTGGAGAAAAGAGGAGATTTCAGCTTTCTGAGTTGGAAGAACTGAGAGAACAGGCATACGACAGCTCACGGATTTACAAAGAGCGCACAAAAAGGATCCAGGACCGGATGATTCAAAAGAGAGACTTCAAAGTGGGGGATATGGTGTTGCTCTTTAACTCTAGGCTACGTCTCTTTCCTGGGAAGCTGAAATCACATTGGACAGGCCCCTTCAGAGTAGTGGGAGTTACATCCTATGGAGCATACGAGCTAGAGAACAAAGCTGGTGAAACCTTCAAGGTAAATGGTGCTCGTTTAAAAAGCTATCTTGGTACTGATCATAAGCTTTTTCCCACGCAGGCAATATTCTTTGTTCAGAGTGAATCCAGTTCTGCAGCAACGATGATTTCTCAAGAGACGAGTTCAGTTATGAAGAAGAAATTCTCTTGGCGAATGCGGAAAGAATTAGGAAGGTTGAAGAGACTTGTTGTAGGCTGTTGTGGAGCTTCCAACCACACTTTCTCTGATTGATCAAGTGGAAAAAGTCTAGCTAAAAGACTTTAAAGAGGAGCAGCTGACTGGGAGGCAACCCAGTATTTTTCGGTACTTTATTTTAGTTCTATTTTGATTATTTAAGCTTTGTATTGTGTTAAAGTTGTTTACATTGTTTTTGGTTAAGTAAAGAGCAGGTTTCTGCATTTGTGGAGATGTCCGAACTTCTGTCCGTACATCGAAGTTCGGACATAGTTCGAGAGATTGAAGCCTGTACAAAACGAGATGTCCGAACTTCTGTTCGTACATCAAAGTTCGAACCTGATTCGAGAGTTTGGCGAAGGTAAATACGAGATGTCTGAACTTTGGTCCGAGCTTCAAAGTTCGGACACGATACGAAGCGCTACCCAGGTATGTCTGTCTGAACTTCAGTCCGAACATTGAAGTTCGGACACTACAAAAATTCTGAAACTAAAGAGCGCGGATGACACTGTTTTGACATAATTTTTTTTCCCCTCTCGCGAAGAACAGCAGCGCCGCGGTTCCTCCCTCTCCTTCAATCTCTCACAACTCTCTCATTTCACCACCAAATCTTACATTCTTGGTATCAATCTGCTCGTTTTTGAATTCTCTCCCACTCTATAACTCCCAATCGACCAGAAAATCACCAAATAAAACCGATTTTGAGCCTGTTCGTACGTGAACCCTAACTGTCGAATTGGGGGTTTTCCTTTGAGTTCGAATCTCGCAGATTATATTGTTCTTCTTGCTCCTCACCACTCATTCAACTCAAGCAAGGTATTTTCTCCACTTTTCTACCTCAGTTATTATGTTTTTGACAGATTTCGAAAGCTGAGGTGAACCAAGTCGACTTTTTACTGTGTATTGGTGAATTTGCAGAAACTCATTCGCATGTATGGGGTTTCTGTTCTGCTATGCTGTGAGTTACTGGGTATGGATGTTTAACCTGTGTTATATTGTAGATTTATCAATTTGGTGTTTGATTTTGCATGGATGAACTAATCCCGTTGACTGAGACTAGGACTGGATATGTTTGAAATACTGCGATTTTTTGTTGAGGATTACCTTTGCGAATGAGAAATATGATTGATCTTTGCTGTGGAGAATAATGAATTTTAAGGGGAGACTCTGTCGAATTTTGGATAACTATGTGCATACTTTGAACTATTTCCTTGCCTTTCTTTATTTAACAATTGGCTGCCTTCGCTTGAGCAGATGTTGAGCAGAATTACTGGCCGATCTAAGAGGGCTGGGAGAGCCGGCGCAAGTTCAAGTCGTCGAGCTCAGCAAGATGATTTTAAGAACGACGCGGCCAGAGAATGGTTTGCCAAGAGTATGGACATCACTGCTGAACGTGGTGTGGTTCCTGAGCTGGAGCATCAGCTGGGCCTGGGAGAAGTACTGGCTCCGTTTAGTTGGGGTAAAATCCTGGATATGGGGGGCCCGTACTCCGAAAGAGTGGTGCGCATGTTCTATGCGAATGCTATCTACCAGGATGGGCAGATCAAATCTATTGTTGATGGTGACAAGGTGACAATCTCCACGATGGAGATTGCTCGCTATTTAGATCTTCCTTATCCTGCCCCCGACCATCCTGAAAACCTTAACCCGCTTGACTTCAAGGCAGCAGCCCTAAACCACTACACCCCACTCATGGTTCAAGGGCCACGGCGACGTAGAGGAGATGACCCATCAAAGTAGGTCGTCCCTGCTGATATGCTTCAGGACCCTCAAGAGAGAGTCCTCTTCGCACTGCTGGCTGCGAATGTTCTCCCACGGCAGAGCTCAGACCTGAACCACACCGATTTCCTTCTTCTCCAGGCAGTGCTGAATCCGGCGTTTGCTGGGGCTGCTGAGGTTACTTACTTGCCGTGGGTGATCTTCTTGCATTTGCAGTACATTATGGAGCACAAGGACCGACACAAGCTAGGTTATCCGGTCATGATCTGCCAGATACTTCGGAGGCAGGGGGTCACCATCCCATCTGAGGGGCTGCGTGCTACACGGTCGCCTATTGACGTTGGCGCCCTGATGAAGATGTGGTTCGAGTTTGACGGAGCGGCCTGGAGGAAGAAGGCTGCCACAAGGCCACAGAAGCGCCTTCGAGATGTGGGTGAGGGTCCATCAGAGCCCGCTCCTACTGCTGCAGCTGAGGAGGAAGAGGAATTCGCTACACTGCCGGCCCCTGGGACCGAGTATGTCACTCGCTATGAATTTGATCAGCTAGAGTCCCGCTTCATGGAGACGGATCGTCACTATCAGGCGGAGATCGAGACCCTACAGCAGCAGGCGCGCCGCTCTCAAGATGACTATGAGGCTCTGCTTTCTCAGTGTCAACAGTGGCAGGCGTACTGATAAGTGCGAAATATATAGACTTCTTAGGGTTTAATTACCTTGTAATTTGCAGTATTTTAAGTAATATTTCTCACTTATCTTACGATTTTCCTAGATTTATGTTTTGATACGAATTGATATATTTTATGTGTTAAATGTAGGAAAAAGTGTTGGAATCAAGTAGTTTACTTCACAAGCTTTCCAACGCAACAAACGGCGAGTAAAACGGACTTATAACGAAGAATCTGGAGCCGATTCAAGATTGGAGTACACTCGTATATATATACATATATAATACACTTGTACATCCGCAAACCAGGCGGACAACAGAGGCGCAGGACAAGCAGAGGTGACCGCCTCATTAGGCGCGGACAAGAGACAGGCACAACCGCCTCAAATGGAGCGGACGGAGACAAGAGGCAACCGCCTCCATTGGAGCGGACAAGAGAGGCAGAGGCAACCGCCTCAAATGGAGCAGACAAGAGAGGGCAAGGCACAACCGCCTGTTTTGGCGACGACACTGAGGCGGACATCACTACGAACAGTTTTCTTCTTCGTTTCCGGCGCCCGCTACTTCATTAATTAGAGACGGCGCCCACCTTAATTTGTGCACGCGTGACGCCGGCTCTGCAATCAATTGCTGCTCCGAATCATGAATTAAATCTCTGTCTGCAATCAATTCCTGCTTCCGATCACGAATTCGCGGATCTGCTCACCAACTCCACCGCCATCTACTCACTAGCTCACTGTCCCTGTCACTTCTCCATTGTCTGCTTCTGAATTCCTCAGTCTATATAAACCCACACTCTGCTTGCTAAAAAAAGGATCCGATCACCCATTCACGCATCCATCAATCCATCGACCCAATCATCTACATACTCCCTCTCCCACGATCATACTCCATTCACTTCATTCCCTCTATCAAAAATCATCATCCATCCACTCCATTAAATTCCCACGCAAACACATTCATCCCACTTTCCATTTTATTTTCCTTTACGCACCAGCTTTACACAATAAAGTTAGCAGTCGGGGCAACGCAAGACGAAGTTGAAGCGAGGATCCGGAGTGAACTTCTAAACTGGAGTTACTCTTACCCTTACTTTAATTTATTTAATGCATTCCTTTTCTGTTATCGTTGTTTTGTAACGATGAGCGAGTAAGTATTTTAGCTTCCCGGGTTGGGAAGCGAACCTATTTCCTAAATTCTGTTATGTATTCTTCAAATAAATTTAGTTAACTGCAACAGTTCAATTCCTGTCCTTCAAGTGTTTTAATTATTTGGCCGGTAGTTAAAACAACCCTTGTAGTTATTTTATTAAAATGCGAGAGCTGAGATAAATAACTAGACGAAGGAAGTTGAACCTAATTAACAGCTAGAAGCCTGATCCGGCCTATAGGTTAATTAGACTCCAATAGAAACTGCTCTTTATGCGATTAATTGTGTCCGGTCTAGAGCATTAGCCTGCTGCTAGGTCTAACAATTGGTTAGGATTCATTATACTTAGTCGTTAATGAATTAATTAAAGTTTCTGAGTTATTGCAGTAAAATTAAAAAGAATTTAGTAACAGATATAAAAGGAATAGGTAAGCAAACAACCCGGGGTGCGCTTTTCTATTTATCACATTCACCACTCTTTAAATCCCTCTGTTTATTTATTTTAATTGTTCTTTTTCCTTGTAGTTAGTTTTTTTAATCAATCAATCAAAACCGAAAAAGTGATATTTCCTGTTTTCTTTAGTTTAACTTAATTTCCCAGTTAATCAAATATTTGTCAATTAATTATACGAGGTCCCTGAGATCGACAACCCCATTTAATCACTATACCCGCAAAACGATAGGTACACTGCCTATGTGGTAGAAGTAGTCACATATTTCTCCATCAAGTTTTTGGCGCCGTTGCCGGGGACCTCCGGCACGGTTAATTGACAATTATTATTTAATTGGGATAAGTTAAATTTTTCATTCTTTTATTTTTATTTTCTGTTTGATATTTTCTCTTTATTTTTGCCACGTATATAGTTAATCTAGTTTTTCCATATTCATACCAACTCGTCTCTTATGCGTCGGACTCGATCTGCAGGAGAACCTATAGCTGAATTTCAGCCAGAGATCGAAAGAGTTCTCCACAGCAGGCGACAACTACAGTTTGCCATGACGACCAGACAAACTCTGGGGGAGTACCAGCAACCATCAGTAGAAGGACGATCCTCTGCTATCGTCCTCCCTCAAGTGACGCAAACTGAGCTCGACGCCTGGCAATTCAAGACGAGCTTCATCACCACGTTGTACCACCAGGGACAATTCAGCGGACTTGACTCAGATGATGCCCCACACCACATCTCTGCATTCCTGGACTTCTGCAATACATTCAACAAGACGGGGAACCTGAACGAGCGCATTCGTCTACAGCTGTTCCCCTATTCTCTGAAAGACGGAGCGTCCAGGTGGCTAAGGAGTCTGCAACCGGGTAGCATCCACACTTGGGCTGACTTGGCAAACAAGTTCCTGGCGAAGTACTATCCACCGTCAAAGACAAGGGAAAAGATCGCTGAAATCACAAACTTTTGTCAAGAACCAGGTGAGTCCCTGTATGATTCTTGGGATAGATTCAAGGAGCTGCAGATTCAATGCCCACACCATGGTATGAGTAGCGAAGAACTAGTACTGTCATTCTTTAAGGGATTAAATGATTCAAACAAGATGGTACTAAGTTCCTCATCTGGAGGAAACTTTATGGCAAGAACTGGGGATGAAGCGATGGAGCTTTTGGACACCATGACCGCTAGTACCAGACAGTGGTGCAAGAACAAGGGGAGAGGTGAGCCAAAAGCAGGTATGTATAATATTCCCCCACAGGATCATTTATCCGCTCAACTAACAGCTCTTACTAAAGTTGTGGAAAAGTTAGCTGTAAACCAGACGCAACAGCAAACCGCGAAGGCAGCTACTTCTTCGCCTTTCCTGAATCCTTGCTGTGAGAATTGTGGAGGAGCCCACGAAACGTTCAACTGTGAAGGTCCTAGCTTTGCAGGTAACCCCGAAGAGCTAAAATCGATCAACAACAGACCAGGTAACCCTATCCTAACAATTTCAATCAGAATAATTGGAGGAACAATCAACAACCTCCATGGAGGGGTAATGATCAGTCTATAGGTAATTTTGGGTTCAATCAAAATAGACCACCTTACTTTAGACAGCAGGAGCAATCCCAAAATTCTCAAGGAGGCAGTGGTAAAATTGAGAATATGCTGGCAGAAATCCTTAAACAAGGCCAAACTACAAACTCCAGGATTGCCGAAATAGAAGCTAAACTTTCTGAACAAGCCGCTAAAAACGCTGATCAAGCTTCTATCAACCTGAGCCTAGAGAGGCAAATGAGTCAAATTTCACAACAGCTGGCACAGCGACCGACGGGGTCACTTCCCAGTCAGCCTGACCCTAACCCAAGGGAGCATGCAAAAAGCAGTAACTCTGAGAAGCGGCAAGGAACTAGTTTCTGATGTTCCAGAAGTTGAAGAAGATTTTAATAAGCCAGCTGAATCTCAACCTGAAGTGGAGGAAACAACAAATCCCAAGGAGAAGGAGTCTCCTGAATCTCTCACTATTAAACCTTCTCAACTCTCTTATAATCCTCCTATTCCATTCCCTAACAGACTAAAGAAAAAGAACATGGACGAGCAATATGGGAAATTTCTTAATATCTTTAAGAAATTAACTATTAACATCCCTTTTTCTGATGCTTTGTCTCAAATGCCTATGTATGCTAAATTTATGAAGGATATTTTGTCTAACAGGCGTTCTTTGCTAGAGTCTGACACAGTCAAATTGACAGAAAGAGTATCTGCAGTTCTCCTGAAGAAGCTGCCACCCAAGTTAGGAGATCCGGGTCTTCCCATCATTCCATGCGCTATCGAGAATGGATTGTGGTAACGGTTTATGTGATTTAGGAGCAAGTATTAATTTGATGCCTTTATCTATTTTCAAGAAATTAGGTGTAGGTCAATGTGCTCCCACTTCTGTTCAGTTACAACTAGCAGACCGTTCCATAATTATCCTAAAGGAAAAGTTGAGGACCTGGTAGTTTCTATTGATAAATTTATTTTCCCTGCTGATTTTATCATCATTGATATGGAGGAAGATACAGATGTACCACTAATTTTGGGCAGACCGTTTATGAGAACTGCCCGCACTCTCATTGATGTGGAAGGAGGGAAGATTATTCTAAGATTTCATGATGAGCAGGTTGTTTTCGACATGACACGCAACATGAAGCGTCCTGCCACTGTTCAATCCTGCTTTGCTATAGATATTATTGACTCTTTAGTGCAGGAAACTATTTTAAGCAGAGAAGAGAGAGGAAATCCTGGAAAGATGTCTTATGGCATCTTGTGAAGCTGATGATGAGGATCCAGATATGGCCCTCATGGCTGAGGAGTTAAACAAAAGGCGGCCACACTTCCACAAGTACCAGCAGCAATTTGAGAAAGTCGAGCGAAGTGCTGACCGGCCAAGACCATCTATTGAAAACCTCCTACAGTGGAGATGAAACCTCTTCCCTCTCATTTGAAATATTCTTTTCTTAATGAACCATCGGAATTACCTGTTATAATCTCTTCTGACTTGACAGGAACTCAAGAGAAGCAACTACTGGAGGTTGCGCAATCACACATCAGCTATTGGTTGGTCGATAGCAGATATTAAAGGAATCAGCCCTCAGTTGTGTTCTCACCGAATCTATATGGAAGATAACTACCGACCATTGGCTCAGCCTCAGCGACGTCTTAACCCAGTCCTAAAAGAGGTAGTTAAGAAAGAGGTAATCAAACTACTCGATGCAGGCATTATTTACCCTATTTCAGACAGTAAATGGGTAAGTCCAGTTCAGGTAGTACCAAAGAAAGGAGGAATAACTGTGGTTCCTAATGAAAAGGGTGAGCTGATTACCCAGCGTCCCACTACAGGATGGCGGGTTTGTATTGATTATAGAAATTAAATGACGCCACTCGTAAGGACCATTTTCCATTACCTTTCATTGATCAAATGTTGGAAAGACTAGCTGGACATGACTACTACTGCTTTCTGGATGGCTTTTCAGGTTATTTTCAAATCCCTATAGCTCCTGAGGATCAGGATAAGACAACTTTTACCTGTCCGTATGGAACCTATAGTTATAAAAGAATGCCATTTGGATTATGTAATGCTCCTGCCACGTTTCAACGTTGTATGATGGCCATCTTTGCTGAATATATTGAGAAATGCATTGAGGTTTTTATGGACGATTTTTCTGTTTATGGTCTAACATTTGAATCCTGTCTAGAAAACCTTGATCTTGTGCTGTCCAGGTGTGAAGAAACCAATCTGGTGTTAAATTGGGAAAAATGCCACTTCATGGTTCGAGAAGGAATCGTCCTGGGCCACAAAATTTCTTCAAAAGGTATTGAGGTAGACCGGGCTAAAGTCGAGGTAATTGAAAAGCTCCCACCACCATCTTCTGTTAGAGATATTCGTAGTTTTCTTGGACACGCAGGTTTTTATAGAAGATTCATCAAAGATTTTTCCAAAATCTCTAAACCTCTGTGTGATCTACTGGCGAAGGATGTTAAGTTCCATTTTTCTGAAGAATGTCTGAAAGCTTTTAATTTATTAAAAGAAAAGCTAATTTCTGCACCTGTCGTTGTGTCTCCTGATTGGTCACTCCCTTTTGAGATAATGTGTGACGCTAGTGATTACGCTGTGGGAGCCGTGTTATGTCAGAAGATTGATAAAATTCTTCGGGTAGTATATTATGCAAGTCGAACTTTAAATGATGCCCAGAAAAATTATGCGACCACAGAAAAAGAATTACTAGCTGTAGTTTTTGCTCTAGATAAGTTTCGATCTTATTTACTGGGTGGTAAAATTATTGTGCATACTGACCACTCTGCTCTTAAGTATTTGTTTGCTAAGGCAGAGTCAAAACCCAGGTTAATTAGGTGGATTCTCCTATTGCAAGAATTTGATATTGAGATCAGGGAAAAAAGGGAACACAAAATGTGGTAGCTGATCATCTGTCCAGAATGGAGGCATCTGATGATGGGACTCCCATCAACGAGTCCTTCCCCGATGAGTCAGCATTTGCAGCTGAAGATGTTGAGGATCCATGGTTTGCTGATATCGCTAACTACCTTGTTAGGAAGATTGTTCCAGCTGATATGACTTATCAGCAGAGAAAGAGGTTCTTTTCCATTGTCAAACATTATTTTTGGGATGACCCTTATCTGTTTAAAGTCTGTGCAGATGGTATCATTAGGAGATGTGTCCAGAAGTCAGAGGTCAGAAACATTCTCCTCCATTGCCATTCCAGAGAAGCCGGTGGACATCATGGCGCCACTCGAACCGCCGCAAAAATACTAGAATCAGGTTTTTTCTGGAACACCCTTCACAAGGATTGTCATGCGTTTGTTTCGACATGTGATCGGTGTCAAAGGCAAGGTAATCTATCTCGTCGAATGAGCTACCACTGAATAACATGTTAGAAGTTGAGCTATTTGACGTCTGGGGTATTGATTTTATGGGTCCCTTCCCAAACTCTTTCGGTAATCTTTACATCTTAGTAGCTGTTGATTATGTTTCAAAATGGGCGGAAGCCCTTGCCTGTTCTACTAATGATGCTAAAATTGTTGTGAAGTTCCTGAAGAAAAATATTTTCACTCGATTCGGCGTTCCTCGAGCCATAATCAGTGACGGTGGCTCCCATTTCTGTAACCGCCAGTTTGAAGCACTATTAAAGAATATGGGGTTCGACATAAGGTTTCCTTACCCTACCATCCTCAAACAAATGGGCAGGCCGAAGTGACGAACGAGAGCTCAAGTGGATCTTGCAAAAGACGGTGAACTCTTCTCGAAAGGATTGGTCACTTCGATTAGATGAAGCGCTCTGGGCCTACCGCACTGCTTTCAAGACACCAATTGGCATGTCTCCCTACAAGTTGGTTTTTGGGAAGGCATGCCACTTGCCTGTGGAATTAGAATACAAGTCATATTGGGCCTTGAAAGCTCTTAATTTTGACCTACAGCAAGCCGGTGATAAACGCAAGTTCCAGTTGACAGAGTTGGAGGAACTCAGGAACGAATCTTACGAGAATGCTGTAATATATAAGGAACGTACCAAGCGCTGGCATGACAAGATGATTGCCAATCGAGAACTCAAGGTGGGGGACCAAGTCCTACTTTTCAACTCCAGGCTCAGATTCTTCCCAGGTAAGCTGAAATCATACTGGTCAGGACCTTACCCTATTATTAGCATTTCCCCATTCGGTGCGATTGAACTCGCCAATGCAAAGGGGGAAACATTTAAAGTCAATGGGTCAAGAGTCAAGAAATTTCTGGGTACTACACTGGATCAAGCTGCTACATATGAATATCTCTTAAAGATCCAACTGCAGGTTAGCTACTTCACAAAGTCCAGCCAATGACTATAAAGAGGGCAGCTGACTGGGAGGCAACCCAGGGGTAATTTTCAAATTCATGTTTTATAAGCTACGCATCTATTTCTCTCTAATATATATATATTATATAAAAAAAAGAGGAAGAAAGAAGAGGAAGGAGTAATTGTACCTGTGCTATTAACGCAACGCTTCCTAGCGTTATTTTGGTATTTGACAGTGTGTGTAGGTAAACCGTTTGTTGCAATCACTCCAAGCTGAACCCTTGCTTAGACTCAAGTGTGAGGAACATCGACCCCACCGCCAATGCTTTAAGTGTGAGGAAGGGCACCTTCCTCAATCTCACGATATCAGGGGAGTCTCAGTTCCTTTATTTTTAATATTTATGTTCAGCCACTCGGCTTTAACTGTTACTTGTTGATGATCATGAGTCTGGCATATTTTGAAAGGTCTTTTCTTGATTATTTTATGAACAATGAGGACATTGCTCCTCTTAAGTGTGAGGAAGTTTAGACCTTTCCCTGAAAATATGCCAGTAGTACCTAATGCCACACTTGATTTTTATTGTTCTCTAATTATGATAGTAAGCTTCTCTAAAGGCCAATACATGTTGAATTTTCGGGCTAAAATTTTTTGTGGAAGTTTTTGAAATCGAGCCTGATGACAACCTCAAGAATCGTTCTGCTTGACGTTGTTTGTATGTATCAATTCTTTCTTCAAAATTAAATCTATTTTCACTGAAATCTGGTGGATAAGCTGATTGTGGAAATTGAGCTACCTTAGCTTGGCAATCATGGGACTAAGTGAAAGTTTGGTATGGAAAGGATAAGGCAAGGTACTCCTCTGATCATATAATGAAGTTTTCTGAACCAAAACAGGCCTCGTTCATTCGGTTATTAAGTCCTTGGGGTGCCTTATCACCCATCTACCTAAGGTCTTGTGATCTGGGATAGAAGGCCCAAAGCCGCTACATGGGTGAAGAGAAAAGTCTGGGGGATGAAACAATTGTGCAAACAATGAAAAACAAAAGAGAAGAGAAAAACAAAAAAAATAAACATGCGAAACTCTGAATGATTGTCGCAATTTTTCATATTTTGATCATGAGTATGTGGTGTTGAAAGGTATCACGGAATAAGGTGTTACTTCACACCCCTTGTCATCCAAAGGTTAGAGAAAAGAAATTGGTGGAAGGTTCCAAGCTAAACTATGTTCAATTTTTACAATCTGACTTATCCATGCTCTTATTAAAAATTTTCTGTTTCACTGTTACAAAAACCTACACTAAAGCAGGATTATTCTTTTGATTGCCATTTAACTTGATTTCCTTCCACGATTGTTGAATCCCGGGGTTTGATACTGTGACCTCAGAGAATGTTTGTTCTTTATTTGCTTGAGGACAAGCAAAAGTTAAGTGTGAGGAAGTTTGATAAGTGCGAAATATATAGACTTCTTAGGGTTTAATTACCTTGTAATTTGCAGTATTTTAAGTAATATTTCTCACTTATCTTACGATTTTCCTAGATTTATGTTTTGATACGAATTGATATATTTTATGTGTTAAATGTAGGAAAAAGTGTTGGAATCAAGTAGTTTACTTCACAAGCTTTCCAACGCAACAAACGGCGAGTAAAACGGACTTATAACGAAGAATCTGGAGCCGATTCAAGATTGGAGTACACTCGTATATATATACATATATAATACACTTGTACATCCGCAAACCAGGCGGACAACAGAGGCGCAGGACAAGCAGATGTGACCGCCTCATTAGGCGGCAAGAGACAGGCATAACCGCCTCAAATGGAGCGGACGGAGACAAGAGGCAACCGCCTCCATTGGAGCGGACAAGAGAGGCAGAGGCAACCGCCTCAAATGGAGCGGACAAGAGAGGGCAAGGCACAACCGCCTGTTTTGGCGACGACACTGAGGCGGACATCGCTACGAACAGTTTTCTTCTTCGTTTCCGGCGCCCGCTACTTCATTAATTAGAGACGGCGCCCACCTTAATTTGTGCACGCGTGACGCCGGCTCTGCAATCAATTGTTGCTCCGAATCATGAATTAAATCTCTGTCTGCAATCAATTCCTGCTGCCGATCACGAATTCGCGGATCTGCTCCCCAACTCCACCGCCATCTACTCACTAGCTCACTGTCCCTGTCACTTCTCCGTTGTCTGCTTCTGAATTCCTCAGCCAATATAAACCCACACTCTACTTGCTAAAAAAAGGATCCGATCACCCATTCACGCATCCATCAATCCATCGACCCAATCATCTACATACTCCCTCTCCCACGATCATACTCCATTCACTTCATTCCCTCTATCAAAAATCATCATCCATCCACTCCATTAAATTCCCACGCAAACACATTCATCCCACTTTCCATTTTATTTTCCTTTTACGCACCAGCTTTACAACAATAAAGTTAGCAGTCGGGGGCAACGCAAGACGAAGTTGAAGCGAGGATCCGGAGTGAACTTCTAAACTGGAGTTACCTCTTACCCTTACTTTAATTTATTTAATGCATTCCTTTTCTGTTATCGTTGTTTTTGTAACGATGAGCGAGTAAGTATTTTAGCTTCCCGGGTTGGGAAGCGAACCTATTTCCTAAATTCTGCTATGTTATTCTTCAAATAAATTCTGTTAACTGCAACAGTTCAATTCCTGTCCTTCAAGTGTTTTAATTATTTGGCTGGTAGTTAAAACAACCCTTGTAGTTATTTTATTAAAATGCGAGAGCTGAGATAAATAACTAGACGAAGGAAGTTGAACCTAATTAACAGCTAGAAGCGTGATCCCGCCTATAGGTTAATTAGACTCCAATAGAAACTGCTCTTTATGCGATTAATTGTGTCCGGTCTAGAGCATTAGTCTGCTGCTAGGTCTAACAATTGGTTAGGATTCATTATACTTAGTCGTTAATGAATTAATTAAAGTTTCTGAGTTATTGCAGTAAAATTAAAGGAAGAATTTAGTAACAAATATAAAAGGAATAGGTAAGTAAACAACCCGGGGTGCGCTTTTCTATTTATCACATTCACCACTCTTTAAATCCCTCTTTGTTTATTTACCTTTTAAATTGTTCTGTTTTTCCTTGTAGTTTAGTTTCTTTTTAATCAATCAATCAAAATCGAAAAAAGTAATATTTCCTGTTTTCTTTAGTTTAACTTAATTTCCAGTTAATCAAATATTTGTCAATTAATTGTACGAGGTCCCTGAGATCGACAACCCCATTTAATCACTATACCCACAAAACGATAGGTACACTGCCTATGTGGTAGAAGTAGTCACATATTTCTCCATCACGTACTACCCGCCCCCACAGTGATGATGTTATTGGATGATGTTATCTTTGTTTGGAAGCCATCTCTAGACTTCTTTGTGGTTTTACTTTCAGTTGTTTTAGACTTAGTTCTCCTTAGTTTATTTGAGTTGTATTTTTCTTTATTTAGATTTTAGTTATGTTCTTCTTTTGAACTCCAAGTACTAATCGTTACTAATGTGATGCTTCCAGCATACCTCTCTGTTTTGTTCACTGTTTTTGTGCAAGTATGTTGTACCGTGATGATTCCATGCTTGAAAGCAAGTGTGAGGAAACATTTTTCCCTCGCAGGACAATAAGTGTGAGGAAGAACCTCTTCCTCAATCAATCACAAAAGAAATCAGGGGAGTTTTCAGTTTCCTTTCTTCTTTTGTTTGTGTTCGGCCTGTGCTTGAACGTATTATAACTCGGTAAATCTTCACTTCCACCCTTGTGAGTCTGACACATTTAGTAAGATATTTTTCTTGTGTTAATTTTCTGAACAATGAGGACATTGCTCCTCCTTAAGTGTGAGGAAGGGGGAAAATCTTTCTGAATGTGTCAGCCATTTATTTTGCATCCCGCACTAATTTTTGATTGGTCTTGGGCTATATGGGGGTAAGTTCCTTGGAGTGCTTCTATGTGTTGAATACTTGGGTTGATTTTTTGTTGTGGAGTCGAGTCCGGTGATGACTTTAAGGATTGGTTTGCTCAAAGCTGTGTGTTCTCATATTTTAGAAATGACTGAATTTTATTAAATGTCTGTGGGCAAGTTAGTTATGGAGTAAGAACTGGTTTAACCTGGAACCTTGGGAATGATGAGAATGTCTGGAATGAAGGATAAAGGCAAGGTACTCCTCTGATCTGAGTTATTTTCTGAACCAAAACAAGCCTCTTCCATCCGGTTATTAAGTCCTTGGGGTGCTTCATCACCCATTTACCTAAGATCGTCTGATCTGGGATAAAAGACCCAATACCGTTACAAGGATGGAGAGAAAAGTCTGGGGGATGAATTATTTGCGTGAAAAATTTAATATATATGCAAAAGAAAAAAAAAGAGGAGGCTCTTTAAAGTCTTATGTTTATGGCAAATCCTTTAATTAGATCATGAGTAAGTGGTGTTGAAAGGTTCTGCGGAATATGGCAGTACTTCACATCCCTTGTCATCCACGGGTTTGAGAAGAGAAATGGTTGGAAGGTTCTGAGTTACTCTATGTTTTGACTTCGTGATCTGACTTCTTCATAATCTTTTGTTTTAAAAGTGTGCTTCATTGTTTAAGAGACATGCAGTCAAGAGCAGATCGATTCTTGGGTTGTTATTGTGGCTTAACTCCCTCTTATTTTGTTCAATCCCAAGGTTTGGTACTAAGACAATTTGAGATATCTTACTCCTGCTTTGCTTGAGGACAAGCAAAGGTTAATTGTGAGGAGGTTTGATAAGTGTGAAATATGAATAGTTTTAGTGGTCTTTAATGCTTAATTTTCATACGCGCATTGATAATATTCCACACTTATCTTACGTTTTCCTTTGGTTTGTCGCTTGTTAAGACTTGATACCGTTTTATATGCTAAATGCAGAGAAAAGCCAAGAAAACATTAGATTAACTCACAAGGGTGATGATGCAACAAATGGGGGTCGAATTGGAGTCAGAACGGAGAATTCAGAAGGTTTTGAAGGTATGTCCGAGCTTGTGTCCGAACATCCAAGCTCGGACGCAAGTCGAGAGTTCGAGTGCTGTGCCTGATGAAGTGTCCAAACTTCAGTCCTAACTTCGAAGTTTGGGCATGGTTCGAGAATCACAATGAAGACAAGTCGAAAGTCTGCTCTACGCTGCATGTCCGAACTTGTGTCCGAACATTGAAGTTCGGACACAAGTCGAGACTTTTGAAATTTGAGCGCTCAAAACAATGTGTCCGAACATTGAAGGTCGGACCAATGTTCGGACACGACTAAATTCTCAACAGAAGTTCGGCGTTTTGAAGGAAAAAGAGGAAGAAATTCTATATAAGTGACCTAATAAGAGGAGAGGAGGTATCACATGACATATCATTACATCACGACACTTTGACGCTCTTCAAGAACGCTCTCTTCACTCATCTCATTGCATCGACATCAGCTTCACCTTCATCCACATTCATCAAGCGCACCATTGCCATTGTTGAGGAGCGTTGCCAGAAGGGAGTCAGTTCATCGTCTTCAACCTTGTGCCAGCAGTAGCCGACTCTCGATAATTACTCAATCTGGGAGTTTTTCTTTCCGTAGATGAATTCTCTTTTGATTGTATTCATTCGCTTCTTTGATATGTCTGGCTAGTAGGGATCAACTCTGGGGTAGGGTTGTTCGTGATGGATACAATTTAGTTAGGATTTCTACAATTTGATTATGGAATTGCAATGGATTTGAAGAGGGCAAAAATATGACGAGACATAAGAGCCAAGGTGGCCCAGATCCCGAGCCCTGGCCCAGACCCCAAGCCTCCTTCAAGACTTTGTTAAGGTTCCAATTTGGGCTCCAAGCATCAGTCCGGGCCCTACCCGGCCCTTAGTCTGGGCACTATACCTCATGACCGGGTCCCGGATCCCGCACTCGGCACTCTACGATCGGGGACCGCATCCCGAGCTCGTATTCCGCATCCGGGCATCATACCCTGTACCACGCATCTTGGGGCTAGAAGACTCTACAAGAAGGAAAATATCAAGATTAGAAGGGAGGCCCTTTAGAATAAGGTCACATGTACAAGGGCTTAAAGATAGGCTTCACCCTAGAAAGTTTATAAATAGAGGTAGAAGGACTCATTTGTAGGGGATACAATATTAAAAGAGAGAGAAAACACTAGAAAGCTCTCTAGACTTGTAATTCTAAGGAAAGGAAAAAAGATATTGTCAGAAGTGGATGTAGGCCGGATCATTGGCCGAACCACTATAACTCTCGGTGTTCTACTCGTTTGTAAGATAGGGAGAACCAATTATACCTTTTCATTTGGCGTCGTCTGTGGGAATCGAACAACCAAGAATGGTGACCACGATTCAGCCACGACGAATCGAAACCGCTCGATCAACATACAGAGAACTAAAAGATCTTATGGATCCGTGTACGTGGGATTTCATCGAAGAAAAGCGTCACAAGAGACAACAACAACAATCAAATTCGGGACAAAATTCTAAATCTGGACGCTCCGATGCCGCTGAAATTCGAGTTCATGAAGAGGAATTTATCGTCGATTCCTGATTCCAGGTCTCGATCCAACAATTCGCGTTATAACCGAAGTCAACTTTCGACTCAACAGAGGCAGCCGCACTCAGTATCGGAAACATCGATCACAAGAAGAACGAAGAAGCCAAGAAGCATTTTACAAAAAACAATCATTCGATTCACTGGGAGATCGGGAGCAACATTCAAGAAGAATGGTTTTGTCCCTTCGTCAAGGCACAATCGACAAAATTATCCCTAAAACAGCAAATCAGAGACCTACTAATGGATCGCTACTCTCAATACTGGAGGAAGAATCTGGCACCACGAGCCACCAGTTATTTCAAAGATCAAAGAAAAATCAAGAGGCTTATCAACAGAGAAGCAGCAATCAAACGCCAGCAGCAAAAGCAAATTGAGAAAATATTCAATCTCGCCTCTCCTCTTTTCCTTACTATCTGATATACCACGCATCATCGATCTCGCGATAATTACATTCTATTCAAAGTAATCAAGAATTAATACTAATTTTGCTTGCTCTGAAGTAGGAAAACAACTGGAAGCACGCGCAAGATCAAATGAATGACATGCAATCACGAAGATTCCGCAATCGCCAAATTGGAGGCTAGGCGAGGAAGCTTATTAGATGTGCAGGGCAATTTCGAACGGTCTCTTCAGACATTAGTCCAGGCGACATCAACCAGGCCCAAAGCCAAGAAGATCGATGAACTCTGAAGGCGTTTTTGGTCTAGTGCCAGGGAAATCGAAAGCTTGATTCACCAATCAGCTCATTATGTCAAGCAAAGATCGATGTCTTCCGCATGTAAATAACCCGGAAGACTTCATCGCCAGGCAATAAGGCGGTCGGTCCCAGTTTTGACTAAGGAAGATCGACTGCTGCGGTAGATGTCGACTTCGATCGCCGGTCAAAGAGCTCCGCGAGAAAGAGGAATATCAGGAGATTCCAAAATCAAGAGCATACACGTTTTCAATACCATAACGGAACGCGAAGGAAAGATATTCATCTGAACCTCAAGACGACACCAAGCCTCTAGCCCCGTAAGGGTGAGTCAATAAAAGAATGGAGTTCGATGCTGAAAAGCCAAGGCCATTTAGTTCATCTCTAGATCGCCTTCGACATCGCACGGAGTTGTCAACTTCGAGTCGCACGGAACGGGATGCCGCACTCAACTCCAGCTTCAAACAACGCCGTGGTCTAACGCCAGGAATGAAACAATGATCCCTGTTTGACCTCAGGCGGACACAACTATAGAAGACGTCGGATTTTCAAAGACCAGGCGATGGTTGCAATTAGCGTCGAAAATCCAGACATCGTTGTGACCGGGCATAACATCTCAAGACCGGAAAATGGTTACCGGGAGAGTATTGTTCAATGACCGGAAGATAGTGACCGAAAGACGGTTACCGGAAGAATATTGTTCAATGACCGGAAGATAGTGACCGAAAGACGGTTACCGGAAGAATATTGTTCAAAGGCCGGAAGATAGTGACCGGAAGAAAGTGACCGGAATAAAACCGGGAAATGAATACCGGAATGATAAGTGCAAAACTTATAGACTTATTAAGGTTTAATCAGCTTATTAATTGCAGCATTTTTAGTAATGTTTCTCACTTATCTTGGGTTTTTCCTATATTTATGTTGTTATATTAACTGATGTATTATATGTGTTAAAATGTAGGAAAAATGCCAAATAATTACATATTGTAAAGGATTAAAAGAGAGGCACGAGGAAGTCACGCGTGAAGCACACACAGAGGTGTGTCCGCATGAGCAACCGCCTAAAAATAAGGCGGACAACACTAAGGGCAACCGCCCCATAAACATGCGGACGTGAGTAAGATTTGCTGGGCGGACGAGAGGAACAACCGCCTATGTAACCGCCTTGTGCCCAGGCGGACGTAAGGACATGCAACCGCATGCAATGCAGGCGGACAGCTTGGCGGAAGGTGAATGAATTTAACAATGTAACCGCATGTGCTTTGGGCGGTTGCTTAGGCGGTCATGACTAATATCAGTCGCAAACAGTTTTTCTTCTTCGCGCGCCGACTGCAACTTTCCTTCGCCGACTTCTGCAACTCGTCCACTGCCTTATCCATCTACTCTGCACACGCTTTGTCCCCTGCAATCAATGAAGCGAGCAATAAATGAGCAATCAATGAGCTGCAATCAAACGTTATCCTATCCACCGCCTCAATCAACTTGCTCACGCGTCTGCCTATCTTCATTTTCCTCTGCTGCCTCTTCCTTTCTCTATATAAACCCACGAGCCTTCTCCTCAAATAAATCCATCCACCACCTATACAATCCATCACCGTACCACTTCACCACACATCACACGTTCATCTCATTTCTCTCCTCCCGTCTTCTCCATTTTTATTTCACTTTCCACCATATTCACCTCTAGTCCCACGTATACAAAATAGCAGAGCGAGCTGGAGTGATTACAGATGATTTCTATTACTCTTGTTTCTGTTTTCTATTTAAAATGTTAGGCTAGTTACGTATACTCTGGGAATGGTTATTATGTGTTTGTATTAATTATGCATTATTTTACTGGTTTATTTAAATATAGTTTGTTACGTTTTAAAGGTTATCTCGCACCTTTTTAATAAATGTCATGAGTTTATTAAATTGCTTTCCTAAGTCTATTTTGATCAGACCGGTGATAAATAGATAGGTTAATTAAGACGTAAAACTGGAGGAAACTTGTTATGATTTAATAAGTTAGTATTCAGTTGCAAATGTAATTCCTCAACACTCCTCTGCCGTTTGCAGGCTTTTGCTTGAGTTTTCATCGGACCTTGCATTACAGGTGAACGAGTTCTTATGAGGCTATGACTTAGTCCTTAAGATAATTACAGGAACCTTGCCAAATTATTAAACCAGTAGAGATAGCTTAATTATGCAGATTATAATAACCTGACCCAGAGTTCCATTTAATTTATCTGTTAACTTAGTTCATTTTATCTGTCCTTTTTATTCATATACAAGTCAATTAATCCCCCCTTTTAGTGACACGCTTAGGTACTATTATATGTATATTAGTCCCACGGTTCGATATCCGGTCGCTTACATTTTCACTATACTACTGCGACCGGGATTTGTTTGCAGCCCGACGTTTATTTTGAGTTTTTAATTTCTTTTCTTTTAATTTTACACCAGTTTAACCACTCACGATATAACGTCTGCAAAATGGCGCCGTTGCCGGGGACTAGATTTATTCTAGTCCCTAAGCCCCGGATTATTCACTTGTTATATTAGAATATTTTGTTTATATTATTTTGTTGTTTATATTAATCATCTTTTTTCTTTTATTTTGTTTATATTATTATTGTGTATATTTTCTAACCTGTTTCAGTAGTTTCGTTTTATTTACGAAAATTCAAAAAAAAAAAAATCTGTACACGACAAATGGAAGAAGCGTTTGAATATTGGAAGGATTTATACTGCTCCGTATGTGGGGGAGCTCATGATTATGAGGATTGTCTCATATTACAAGAACAACTCTGGTTAGAAGATCAACCAGATTACCTGGAGAGACTCGCTCTACAAGAACAGCAACCAAAGAGCGAAATAATTCATGAGGAAGAACACCCCACTACGGATGTAAGTTACTCTCTTCCCTCTACGGTCGCCTACCGCCAGTTTCCATCCTTCTCTGTGCTCTATCCAGAAGATGAGGATACTTACATCCTTGAAAATAAAGAGAAGGAATTGCTATCACCTCCCGCCAAAATATCCAAACAAAACGCCATTATCACCTTCGAAGAATTAACTTTCTCTGAAGATGATATTAATCAGCGTTCTTTCTGTGAGCCTCACCTACAAGAGGAGGATTTTTACATCCTCCAAATAGAGGAAGACAAAGCACCACCGCCGGATCTTCTGTTAGAACTACATTACCGGCAGTACCTCCTCAAACACCAGGTTTTGTGGAGTATTCATTTTCCTATTTTATTTGCCGAAGTAACGTTTTGTTTTGATCCAGGTGGTTTGCTTTTAATTACTGCCAACTTTGTTATCCTGGCAGAATTGTTGTCTACTTATATTTTTGATCCAGGATAACGAAGCGGGAGTCTAGCCAAAGACTATAAAAACGGGCAGCTTACTGGGAGGCAACCCAGTGGTTACATTTTATTGTCCTACTATTTTTGTTTTATATTTTGTGTTCCATAATTATTCCTATTTATGTTTTTTTATAAATAAAGAAAAGAAAGGAGAGAGAACGAGGAGAATTAAACTTGAGTTCTTCTGGCTGTTTAGAATAATATTACAGGAACATCTTACACATTTCGACGGCTGAACTTAAGTGTGAGGAACGTCTCACCCCTACCAAAGCTTAAGTGTGAGGAAGGACACCTTCCTCAACCTACGATACAAGGGGAGTTTTCAGTTCTTCTTTATTATATTAATAATTAATCCTTTATGAGTCTGTCATATTTTGAAAGGTCCTTTCTTGATTTAATTCTGATCAATGAGGACATTGCTCCTCTTAAGTGTGAGGAAGGAGAGAGACCTTTCCCTAAAAATATGACAGTTGTTCGATAACGCCACACTCGCTTTTAGCTACTCTAATTGCCTGTATAAAAAAAGAATGAAAAAAATGAGATAAAATAATTGTAGAAGTGTCTGAAATTATGTCAAGTGACAGCTGAAAGATGGTTTTATTTAAAGGAGTTTGTATAAAATTATTTTCCATCAAAATACTCTGTTTCCACTCAAAAATGATAGATCTGCTAATTGTGAAAACCAATTTAGTTTAGCTTGGGATTATGGAAATATGTGGAAAGTCAAGGAAAGAAAAGGATAAAGACAAGGTACTCCGCTGTTTATGAATTTTTCTAAACCAAAACAGGCCTCGTCTATCCGGTTATTAAGTTCTTCGGGGTGCTTTGAACACCTATCTACCTAAGGTCTCGTGATCTGGGATAGAAGACCCAACACCGCTACAAGGATAGAGAGAAAAGTCTGGGGTACAGAAAAATAATGCAATTTAAAAAAAAAATTGTATGTTCTGTATATACAATTTTTGCATTAAAAAAAAAGAAGATGAAAAATTGCAATTTATATTTATAAACATGAGTATGTGGTGTTGAAAGGTATTGCGGAATAAGGCATTACTTCACACCCCTTGTCATCCCGGGTTAGAGAATGAAATTGGTTGAAAATCCCAGGTTAATCTAAGTTGTTTTCTGCAGTCTAGTTTTTCTATGCTTTTATTTAATTGTTCTTCTTCACTATTTATATAAACCTACTTCTAAGAGCAGAATTATTCTTTCAATTGTCACTTTGTCTAAATTCCCTTCTACACTTATTTAATCTTGTTTTATTATTATGGCTTAGAGATAATTTTATTCCTTATTTGCTTGAGGACAAGCAAAAGTCAAGTGTGAGGAAGTTTGATAAGTGCAAAACTTATAGACTTATTAAGGTTTAATCACCTTATTAATTGCAGCATTTTTAGTAATGTTTCTCACTTATCTTGGGGTTTTCCTATATTTATGTTGTTATATTAACTGATGTATTATATGTGTTAAAATGTAGGAAAAATGCCAAATAATTACATATTGTAAAGGATTAAAAGAGAGGCACGAGGAAGTCATGCGTGAAGCACACACAGAGGTGTGTCCGCATGAGCAACCGCCTAAAAATAAGGCGGACAACACTAAGGGCAACCGCCCTATAAACATGCGGACGTGAGTAAGATTTGTTGGGCGGACGAGAGGAACAACCGCCTATGTAACCGCCTTGTGCCCAGGCGGACGTAAGGACATGCAACCGCATGCAATGCAGGCGGACAGCTAGGCGGAAGGTGAATGAATTTAACAATGTAACCGCATGGGCTTTGGGCGGTTGCTTAGGCGGTCATGACTAATATCAGTCGCGAACAGTTTTTCTTCTTCGCGCGCCGACTGCAACTTTCCTTCGCCGACTTCTGCAACTCGTCCACTGCCTTATCCATCTACTCTGCACACGCTTTGTCCCCTGCAATCAATGAAGCGAGCAATAAATGAGCAATCAATGAGCTGCAATCAAACGTTATCCTATCCACCGCCTCAATCAACTTGCTCACGCGTCTGCCTATCTTCATTTTCCTCTGCTGCCTCTTCCTTTCTCTATATAAACCCACGAGCCTTCTCCTCAAATAAATCCATCCACCACCCATACAATCCATCACCGTACCACTTCATCACACATCACACGTTCATCTCATTTCTCTCCTCCCGTCTTCTCCATTTTTATTTCACTTTCCACCATATTCACCTCTAGTCCCACGTATACAAAATAGCAGCGAGCTGGAGTGATTACAGATGATTTCTATTACTCTTGTTTCTGTTTTTCTATTTAATATGTTAGGCTAGTTACGTATACTCTGGGAATGGTTATTATGTGTTTGTATTAATTATGCATTATTTTTACTGGTTTATTTAAATATAGTTTGTTACGTTTTAAAGGTTATCTCGCACCTTTTTCATAAATGTCATGAGTTTATTAAATTGCTTTCCTAAGTCTATTTTGATCAGACCGGTGATAAATAGATAGGTTAATTAAGACGTAAAACTGGAGGAAACTTGTTATGATTTAATAAGTTAGTATTCAGTTGCAAATGTAATTCCTCAACACTCCTCTGCCGTTTGCAGGCTTTTGCTTGAGTTTTCATCGGACCTTGCATTACAGGTGAACGAGTTCTTATGAGGCTATGACTTAGTCCTTAAGATAATTACAGGAACCTTGCCAAATTATTAAACCAGTAGAGATAGCTTAATTATGCAGATTATAATAACCTGACCCAGAGTTCCATTTAATTTATCTATTAACTTAGTTCATTTTATCTGTCCTTTTTATTCATATACAAGTCAATTAATCCCCCCTTTTAGTGACACGCTTAGGTACTATTATATGTATATTAGTCCCACGGTTCGATATCCGGTCGCTTACATTTTCACTATACTACTGCGACCGGGATTTGTTTGCAGCCCGACGTTTATTTTGAGTTTTTAATTTCTTTTCTTTTAATTTTACACCAGTTTAACCACTCACAATATAACGTCTGCACGGAAGAATAATGTTCAATGAACGGAAGATAGTGATCGGAAGAAAGTGACCGAAAGAAAGTGACAAAGAGATGAATACCGGTAGAATATTGTTCAAAACCGGAAGATAGTAACGGGAGGTGATTACTAGGAGACTATTGTTAAAATTCTGACGCCACCTTCAAATTCGGGTCCTGGCGTCCCAACCTAAAGCAACAACGAAGGTCATCGAACTCTGGAACAACCCATACAATGGCGGTGAGGACAGTATCTCAACCACGATCGGGCATAGACTACCGGGCACAACTTCTCAGAAGAATGACGGTACTAGATCCAATTCACACAGACCCAAGCGATGCTCCCAGTACAATTCAGTCGCCTTTCATAAGCAAGCCAACGACGTTTTCCTTCAAGACCAACCTGAGGTCTCAAATTCAGGCTCAATCATAAATTCTCCAAGACTCCGGCAATTGACAAAGGACACGAATCCCTCAAAACAGAAGTCGAAGTCAGACAGCAACGATGACAAAACCAAAAGGAGGAGCATCCGAGACTAATTGCTAAAGATAAGTCTATTAACTTTAAAACACTATATCTAAAATTTGATAAGCATGACGATTGCTTTCTGCTCGCCCAAAAATCTCATCTCTATCGCTGATTTAAGAATTTGATTGAATGTTCGCTGATTTAATATACCTACTTCCCTCGCGCATGGGCATGTTGCACCTAGTGTACAAGATTTAGAACTGTATTTGCTTCTGATTAAAGATGATGTGGCTCAGCGATAATAGCAGTATTCTGAGTTCCTAAAATATGTTTGCATTTGTGTTACTATCTTTTTGATTTCTGTTCTAAGTCAAAGGCAACTGGGTATGAGTTTATAAACCCTTGAAAACGTTTAATGGTCATTAATTCTGATTATGGTTACCAAAACTGAAATACCCCAAATCTAAATAATATTATTTAATCATTATTTATTGGAATATAATCCAAATATAAATCATTTCACGTACGCATGCAAACCCATGCATGAAAACGTTACGTAAAAACAGTCGTTTCACCATAAACGCTAAAACGCCTTAGAAGCATATGGTCAAACATGACCTTGTATGACCCTCTAATATTCAAACTAAATGGTCATACAATTATTATATGAATATACAAATATATTCCCCAAGCTATATTCAGTCAAATACGCAAAATGCTCGGGAGTGCTCACACCCGCTCCTTAAAGCACGAAAAGTCCGGAGGAGTGCCGAGGTGGCACGAACTCCTATAAAATTAATTCCTAGAGTTCCTAACATCATTATTTATCATTCTAAAGAGAACCCACGAAGTGGTTTCTCAAAATTCAGCAAAAACCAAAGGAGGATTTCTTAGCGCTCCTTTTTGGCCCGGGAGTGTCCCGATGGCCCGTAAATTATGTCACGGGTTGATATAACCCCATATAACTCAATGTAACATCTTAGTATATGTTTATTTACTATAATAAGTGTTTACAAACACTTGGAACTCATAAGAACAATTGGTTTCCCAAAATTTCCTTAGAGCACAAAAACACACCTTCGGGTGTCACGAAAATGCGTTTTACGCAATTACCTTGTAGTTTTTGACATGCCACGAATTGGTAATCTTAAAAAGGGTTAAAATGACCTTCTAAATCAGTTGGTGTGACTAGTCAACAAGGCTCTCTATAGGGGCCGATTTTAAGGGCAAAAACTAGTATAAAAATTGCATTAAAAGTTTATAAAAAGCATAGAACATGGTGACTCACCTTCCCATGTGTTATATTACTTAATGTCTAAGTATGTAGGTCTCATTTGACCAGCAAGCTGTCGAAATTAGGCCATGGAATAAGGCCATGTGAGCTAGAACAAAGACAAATGTGAAAAAGTAAAAAGTAGATCTAAGATCTACTTTATTTGATTCCTTCTTCCACATGTGACCTTCCTTGTTCTTCCTTGGCTCTTCATGGCCGGTTTTTGAGCTCCATTCAAGCCTCCAATTCGTGCACCTACATGAAGAAGAAGACATTTGCCATTGAAAAATCAAAGGAATATACTCACCTTTTCTTACCTTGTCATCTAGCCAAAAGTATTGTCTTTCCAACTCTTGCTTAGTCACACCTCATGGCCGGTTTTTAAGCTGGAAAGGAGACATTTATTGAGCCAATCAACCATGAAATAAACTAAGAAAAAGTATTGTCAAATGACATTAAAAATTTGACAAAAACAAAATCAATTTCCAAATGCCTATTGCATTTACGTGAGCTAAGTCTCATTTTCTTCCTTGCCCTCTTCATCCACGGTTTAGGTAAGCTCCCTCCTCTCTCTTCTAGCTTCATCTTCTTCCTTTGAAGCTCTTAAGTCCATTAATGGAGATTTAACTTCTATCTTCATCTTTAAGGTAAATTCCTAGCATTTCTTGGCAAGTCTTGAAGCAAAACTCTTCCTAGCATAACAAGGTGTGTTCGGCTTCATTTAGTTCTCCAAGGAGTTTGTCCAAACCAACATTAAACCAAGGTGCATCTCAAGGTAGGTTTTAAAGCTTGAAAATCCTTAAAACACATTTTTATGTGTAACCAAGTTCTACCTCTTCTAAGTCTCTTTTCTTCTTCATTTTGATGAAGGAAACTTTGTTCTTCATCTACCTTAGGAGTGCCGAATTCATAAGGAGAAAAGTCTAAGGTAAACTCTTGTAAAAATACTTACAAATCTACTTAAGATCTTTGTTCAAGATCTAACTCCTAAAACTCCTTCACCACTTGCATATAACCGAAGTGGAGCATCAATATTACCTTGGAGAAAGCTTGGAGATTCAAGAAGAAGTCCAAGCACTTAACCACATTTATTAAGAAGTAAGTTTACTGAGTAAATCCTTATATTATAAGCTTTGTTAAGCTTCTAAAAATTGTACAAAAATTATGTACACCTCTTAGGTATATTAATACCGAAACTATATGGTTTTATATGCCAAAAATATAATCTATAACATATATAGAAAATATTTACCTTAAGACACATTTTTGTGTCACAAAATTTATTTATGTTACAAATAAAATAAGGCCGAAATATCAAGGGCAAAAGTTCTTTATTTTGAGCTAAGAATTTATATAAGACATTACAATAATTTATACATGAGTTATATGACTCCTATGAATTTATTTATAATTACTTAGACATATAAATCCACTTTTATATAACATAAGGTCTCATTTAAATTATGGCCGAATGTTCTACTTGATAAATAAGTTTTAATGAGCTACTTAGGTATATAAATTTATATCATAAAGTTTGGTGAGTTAAAAATATTCTATTAGTGTCTAAATGACTAATTAATTAAGTTATGTGGATTAAATGTAATTTTTACAAAGTTTAGTGTGCTTAATATAAAAACCGTGAGCTAAGGGGCTGTTTGGTGTAATTATAATATAATATAAGGTTAGGAATTAAGTTTAAGAATTTTAGATAATTTAAACAAGCTTGAAAATAACTTTTTATAAAAGTTTTGGGCTATTATGTAATTTATAAAAGTTGTTATGAAAGTTTAGAATATAAATGGGGCGAATTCATAATTAAGGAGATTATTAGGTGCGCTTTTGAATTTTAGAAGAATTAAATACTTAAACTATAGTTTATAAGTTATTAAATATCTATTATTAAGTTTTGGGGTGAAAGTGTAATTAATGGAAAGTTCAATGACAAAGCCGAATTGTTTTGGGGTTAGTTTGGTAATTTAAGAATTTAAATATATATATTCGGCATTTATGGAGAATTAAAATTAAAACTATAGTTTACATGTCATTATGTAAAAGTTATAAGATTTGGTGGTTAGATTGTAATTATAAGGAATAAATATATGTTGGCCGAAATTTAAGGGGCTAAGTTGTAATTTTTGAGAGTTATAATATTTAAAAGCTATATACCAAAATATTAGGGGTGGTTTTGTAATTTAGCTAAATAAGAAATTAAAACTCTATAATATAATGAGATTAGAATTTAAATATAAAGTTTATGAATTAATGTGGTTGATTTATAAATAACCGAAAAATAAGGGTAATAATTTAGATTTAAATAAATATAGGTCCTATATGGATATTTTGAGGAATTAGAAGAAAGAATTTTAATTAAAGGAATTATGGAATTAGAACTATGGCTTATGCAGTTATAAGGAAGTTAAAAGAAACAATAAGTATTGTTATGACTAAAAGGAGAATAAGGAGATTATAAGAATATTATGTCATTGTAAGACATTTAAATATAGTTAAGAAAATTATAAGTTGTTATGTCACTTAGACAATTAAAATAAACAACAAATATAGTACATGAATATATGAATACATATATGTACATTAAAGGATTTATAAATAAATCAAAAAGGAATAACAAATAAGTTATACATTAAATCATGAGGTAATTAAAAGAAATAAACCTCAAATGAAATAACAAATAAGAGATTTGTTGAAAGATCCAATAGGATCATTATATAAGGGTAACATAAATTAACCCTCTCAGTTAATCCTATTCTAGGACTTTGTTTGACCAGACGTTGACCGGGAATTTACAAGTACAGTCTACGGTGAACGGTATGGGATTCTTGCAACCTGTTTTCTAACGGATTACACTGGCTTGTGTGCTATCTGTTGTTTGAAATAACGACCAAGATAATTAATGTAAACTGTTGTTTTACTCTTGCACACTGTGGTATTATTTTATGTGCGTGATTGTTGCTGACTACAACGTGTATGTCCCACGCATACAAACACTACTATACCAGTGGATTAAATACCTGCGTTTCAGTATACCGAGGACTTGTACTCAAGTCTCTCACTAACTTCACTTTATAACATACGTCATTATCCTAAACGTGATAATTGACAATACACATTGTGTTCTTGTTTAACGTCTTTATATGACACTTAACAATTATATACTTCGAGATTGAGGAGCCCAGTTGGATCTGGCCATGCATGCTACGGGAGTTGTACCTGTCTCAGGTCGTCTCCTACTACGTCGCGACGGAACATTCAGTTGGGAGGAAGACTTTATTCCTTCCGGGATTCAAATGCCCTTCAGTTCGAGGAAGACTTTATTCCTCTAGTGGGTTCTTATTTCCCACGCCATTCAGTTCAGGGTTTGACTACGTCATCTCCTGGGGTTTTTATACCCAACCTTTTTATAACGAGGTCACTATACCTCCACTATTTCAGATATTCAGTTATAACTGTCAGTCCCATTGTGTGGACCGACTATCAGTAAAGAATTTCAGTTCAGCTAACTCGACCTTCTGTGTCTTGTTCTATGTGACATTATTGTCCTTGTATGGATACTTGTTATTATCAGACTATGCTTGTTTACAGCTTTATAAAAATGAACTGCATGTATTCGACAAAGTAGTTGGTGTGGCCCGGTAGACGATGGGCTGCACGTTTTCCATACCAGCATTGTTTGCTGAGCCCCTTTGGGGGCACCCCCATTTTTCAGGTACCTGAAGTTGAGAAGTTCACACTGAGTGTAGGTGGGGTAGACCAAGCTTTGGGAGTCTACTATTAGTTATTTTATTTCAGTTTTACTTTGAGTTTGATTCCTAGTATCTCGGGTTGTATCTGTATTCCAGACCGTGACATTTGAGGATTGTATTTGGACTTAGCCTTGTTGGTCACAAGGGTGGCCAACGGCATTGTAATACCGCCCGGTTGTTGTATTTATTTCCGCTGCAGTTGTATTTTATTTGGGAGTGATCGCCGTTCAGTTTATTGGATTTCGGGTTGGGGTATTACAAAAATGGTATCAGAGCGTAGTTACGCTCTGGATACAAGGATACACCGAGATTAGGATATCTAATACTTTAGGTTAAGGGTTGAGAGATAGTATTGAAAGGAGTTTAAGTTAGTTTTACTTAGACTACTATCCAAGACCGAGTTTTGACCACAGTGCCTAATATACCTCAACATCCTGCAGATGTCAGGAAGAGGAGGACGACGTGGACAGGCTGATGAGGAGCCAAACATCAGGTTGGCAGACATTGCTACCTTAATTGCTCAGGCTTTTGCACAGGCGGGGGTTGCACAGCAGCAGCAGCTACCTCCACCACCACCACCCAGGGAGAGAGACTGGGTGAAGAGCTTGGCTGATCTGAGGCCAACTGCATTCAAGGGGCAGACTGACCCTGCTCACTTAGAGACCTACATCATGGAGATGGAGACAGCGTTCGAGACGCTTGCAGTCCCAGCTAGGGAGAAAGTAAGACTTGCTGCCTTTTATCTGAAGGATGCAGCTAGAGATTGGTGGAACATGGTGAAAGCCGACCACCTGGATGACCCAGCCTTTACTTGGGGACATTACACTGCACTACTTAGGGGCAAATACTACCCGGCCCACACCAGGATGGTGAAGACTCGGGAGTTTGACGCCTTGGAGCAGACGGGGAAGATGTCAGTGGATGAGTACTATGCGAAGTTCACTTCGCTACTCCGACTATTGCCCGGCATAGGATACTCGGACCAGGTCTTGGTCGACCGGTTCTACGGGGGACTGAGCCCTCGACTTCAGTTTGGGATGGGACCAATCATCCCTACCAGTTTGCAGGTAAAACAGGAAAGACTAAAAATCAGTTGGAAATCTTATTACATACTATACCCCATCATGGGAGATTTGGAGATTAATACCTTAAGATTTCAGGAATGTTACCATGCTGCCTCCGTTGTGGAGATTACTTGCAAGAGAAGGGATGCTTTGAGCTCCCAAAAGAGGAAGGACGGACCTGGTGGCGAAGATGCCAAGCAAGGGAACTCCTACAGAAGGAACAAACCCTATCAGAAAGGCCAGGGGTCCTATCAAGGAAAGGGGAACCAAACTACTGGGAACCCTCAGTCAGGAACCTACGGAGCGGCAGCTCCACAGAAAACTTACCCACCTAAGGGTAGGCACCTTAATCAAGCAGTTAGACTTGAAACTTTTGTGATTACCTTAGTACCATTGGAATGCGTAATTAACCTTGATTTTATTAGGTTCTGGATCTGGCTCAAACACGGGCCAGAAGTATGTCCGCCGTTTCAACTGTAAGCAGTGCGGAAAGGATCACCCCGGTGTGGACTGCCAGGGGGAGAAGGTCATGTGCCGCTACTGTCAGATACTCGGGCATCGTGCCTTCGAGTGCATCCGAAACCCGGAGAGCAGGAACTACCGCCCGGGAGCAAAGCCAAACACCGGCCCTAAGAATGGAGCTAGCGATACTCGCCCTCCACCAACCAACCAGGCTCAAGGGTATAAGGGCAAGGGCCCAGCATCGGGACCCGCCCTACATGTCATGGACCGCTCAGATGAGGCTGGTCCCTCTACTAACCCAGGTAATTCTAAACCACGTGAACCTATTATTGAGCAATGGATGATGTGAATGAGTGCTTGCATGCCTTGATTGTCTAATTGAGTAGGAGAGAATTAGTAAGACTCATTAGTAAAATTTAAACCACGTAGGAAGCTATAAGATATGCTTTCCTATCCCCTCACCGCCCTCCCTGGAAGAAAACATTATCAAAATACAAGAACCAGGGAACGAACAATGTAAGGTTATCCAACCAGGATTGATACTACTCAAAGGATACCTAACACCGGAGACACAAATTGCAATCATCAGAAGGTGTCAAGAATTGGGAGCAGGACCAGGAGGGTTCTACACTCCAGAATTTCCAGGAGGATCAAAAATGAAGCTGAAAATGATGTGCTTGGGAAAGGATTGGAATCCTTATACCAAGAATTACCAGGATACAAGAAATGGAGATGGAGCTCAAGTGCCAAAGATTCCAGAAGAATTTTTACAAATTGTGGAACAAGCAGTTACTACCGCTCAGCAGATGGAAGAAGATCCAGTTCCCAACTTAAGGGCTGATCTATGTATCATCAACTTCTATGAAGAAGGAGGCCGTTTAGGGCTACACCAGGACAATGATGAAACAAAAGGGTCCCTTGAACAGGGGATACCAGTATTATCTTTGTCTATTGGAGATGACGCAGAGTTCCTTTATTGCGAGCAGAAGCGTGTGGACCTTGCAAAGAAAATTATATTGAGTTCAGGAGATGTTTTAATAATGGGTGGAAAGTCAAGGTTGCTATACCATGGAATTAAGAGGGTTAAGCTAAACACAGCACCTTCGACAGTGATAAACACCACTCACATGAGACCAGGAAGATTAAGTTTGACTTTTAGAAAGTATTAGTGTTGTAATTTGTTTTTGGACTTCAGAAAGGAGATCATCTCATCAATGAAGCATTATTGTTTGTGAAAGTGAATGTCTTTAGACCCCATCATGTATCAAAGTACTTACTCAGATTCTGTTATTAGGTTGTGCTAAGGAGACGGAAGGTGCCTTAAGTATACTTACTGAGGAGGAGGCCAGCAAGGGCGGCTCGATTCTCACTGGTACCTTTCCGGTTAATGGAGTGGATGCATTAGTACTGTTCGACTCCGGAGCCTCACATACTTTCGTTTCGCCTACGCTTGCGGGGAAGTTGGGGCTAGACGCAGTAGAGTTACCTGATTTTAAGGTGGCACTCCCGTCTAAGGAGAAGATCAGTTGCACTCGTCTTTATAGAGGAGCCACTATCAGTATTAAGGAGGAAGAATTTCCTATTGACCTTATTGAGTTCAGAGGTCTAGGATTCGATGTTATAGCCGGGATGGACTGGCTGGGGCGGCACAGAGGCCGCATTCTTTGTGCAGAGCGCAGACTGTTGCTTAAGAGCCCATCAGGAGTGACAGTATCTTACCGTCAGAGCCCTAGAGCGCCATCGATAAAAGTTATATCTGCTATGTCCATGTACAAACACGTCAGGAAGCAGAAGGAGGTATATCTATGTTATGTTCAGAATGTAGAGCATGACCCTGATTTTGATCCAGCTATGCCAGTGGTGTCGGATTTTCCAGATATTTTTCCAAAGGAACTTCCAGGCTTACCGCCATCAGAGAGGTAGAGTTCTCCATCGAATTACTACCAGGTACCGGTCCATAGCTAAGGCACCGTACCGTATGGCACCAGCAGAGATGGCTGAGCTGAAAGAGCAGTTGAAAGATTTATTAGACAAGGGATACATACGACCTAGCGTATCTCCTTGGGGAGCACCAGTGCTTTTTGTGAAGAAGAAGGATGGAAGCCTTCGTTTGTGTATTGATTACAGGGAGCTTAATGCAGTATCGGTGAAGAATAAATATCCACTACCACGTATTGACGATTTTTTGATCAGTTGAGAGGAGCAAAAGTATTTTCGAAGATCGATTTGAGATCAGGCTACCATCAGATACCCATCAGGGAGCAAGACATAGAAAAGACAGCCTTCAGAACACGGTATGGCCACTATGAGTTTACGGTTATGCCTTTTGGCTTGTCAAATGCACCTGCAGTCTTCATGGATTTGATGAACAGATTATTCAGAGAGCAGTTGGATAAGACCGTGGTTGTATTCATCGATGACATCCTAATCTACTCAAAGTCTAAGAAGAGCATGAGAGTCACCTCGACATGTACTTGAGATCTTAAGGGAGAACCAGCTTTATGCTAAGTTCTCCAAATGTGAGTTTTGGTTGGACAGAGTTTCCTTTTTAGGACATGTTATCTCAGATGCTGGATCGCAGTGGATCCAGCAAAGATAGAAGCAGTTCGCACTTGGCCTAGGCCAAAGACAGTACGGACATCAGGAGTTTCCTTGGTTAGCAGGTTACTACAGAGGTTTGTCAGAGACTTCTCCAAAATAGCCAAACCTATGACCAGCTTAATGAAGAAGGATGCACCTTTCACATGGACTACTGAATGTGAGACCTCATTCGAGCTTCTGAAGAATGCCTTGACATCAGCACCAGTTTTGACTATACCTGAAGGCACAGAGGGTTATGAAGTTTACTGTGATGCATCAGGTAGGGGATTAGGGTGTGTACTCATGCAGAATGGGAAGGTAGTCGCCTACGCTTCCCGACAGTTGAAGAAACATGAGGAAAACTATCCCACACATGACTTGGAGCTTGGAGCTATTGTTTTTGCCTTGAAGATCTGGCGCCACTACCTGTATGGTGTCCAGATGACCGTATATTCGGATCAAGAGTTTGAAGTATGTATTCACCCAAAGGAGTTAAACATGAGACAAAGAAGATGGGTTGAATTTCTTAAGGACTATGACTGATTTGCAGTACAAGGAAGGGAAAGCTAATGTTGTAGCAGACGCTGAGTCGACGAGCACATTCCTAAATGCCATTGTGGCTAGCTCGAGTCTTATGGACGACATACGTAGAGCACAGCAGAGTGATCAGCGAATGATGGAGATCAGTCAGAAGTTGTCTGACGGTACATTTGAAGGTGGGAAGTATGAGTTCCAGTTACATGATGATGGACTCATCAGATTGAAGGGAGATTGTGTATTCCCAGAGACAGCACAGATATTAAGGAGCATATTCTTCGAGAGTCCCACACTTCTACCACATCTGTCCATCCAGGAGCTTCTAAGATGTACAAAGATCTAAAGAGGTATTTCTGGTGGAGTGGTATGAAGGGCGACGTGACAGAGTATGTGATTCGATGTCTCACTTGTCAGAAAGTGAAATTCGAACATAGACGACCAGGAGGTATGGTACAGTCTATGCCAGTTCCAGAGTGGAAGTTTTATGATATCTCTATGGACTTCGTGGTGGGACTACCACCTACGAGAGGAGGACTTAATATGATTTGGGTCGTTGTTGATCGATTGACTAAGGTTGCTAGGTTATTCCGATGAAAGACACTTGGAAAGTGCCTAAGTTAGCAGAGCTATTTGAGAAAGAGATTATCAGACATCATGGATTCCAAAGACTATTGTTTCAGATCGAGATACTAGATTTCTCTCGCGATATTGGCGGGCTACTCGCGAAGCACTTGGCACTGAATTAAAGCTTAGCACAGCATTTCATCCTCAGACAGATGGTCAGTCAGAGAGGACTATTCAGACCTTAGAGGACATGCTACGAGCATGTGCCTTGGACTTTCAGGGCAGCTGGATAGATAGATTACATCTCATCGAGTTTGCTTACAATAACAGCTATCACGCCTCTATACAGATGTCACCTTTTCAGGCTTTATATGGCAGACCATGCCGCACACCTTTGTGCTGGGACGAGTCTAGTGAGACCGTCATCATTGGGCCTGAGTACTTGGAGCAAGTCCAGGCAGAAGTTCAGCAGATCAGAAACAATATGAAAGCAGCACAGGACAGACAGAAATCATATGCTGATGAGAGGCGACGAGACCTTGAGTTCGCAGTTGGCGACCAGGTATTTCTACGAGTTTCACCCATGAAGGGTGTATTCAGATTTGGTCAGAAGGGCAAGCTAAGCCCGAAATTTGTAGGACCCTACGCTATCATAGAGCGGGTGGGCCTAGTGGCATATCGACTTGATTTGCCAGCCGAGTTGGGCAAAGTACACAATGTTTTTCACGTGTCTCAGCTTAAGAAATACATGCCTCATCCTTCTCATGTTCTACAACCAGAGACACTCTCTTTAGAACCAACAATGCGGTATGTGGAAACACCGCAAAGAATCTTAGATAGAAAGACACGAGAGACTCGAAACAAGTCTGTGAGCCTCGTGAAGGTTCTTTGGTCGAACCACGATGTGGAAGAGGCCACATGGGAACTCGAAGCTGATATGCGAGCGAAGTTTCCCTCATTATTTACCGACTAGGCACTTTAGTCTAGGGTACGGGGGCGTACCCCTTCTTTTGGGGGGTAGAGCCTTTTTCATTTTTGAGTTTAGTGTGCATTTGTTGCACCTTTGTGCATTGCATTGTTGCTTTTGTGCATTTCAGTTGTTGCACTTTTGTGCATTTCAGTTGTTGCACTTTTGTGCATTTCAGTGCATTTTGTCAGTGTTCTTGTGCACTTTGTATTCAGTGACACTTGTCTTGTATGTGTTCTTGTGTAACACTGTTTGAATGTACCTTGTACTTCTACTTGATTGTGTGTACTTCATTACACTACAATGGAAATATTATATGCACTACGTTGCACCATTTGAAATGAAAAGTGATTGTGTTCACTGCCTTGCTTTACACTGCAAGTATATGTTATGACATTCCAAGTATTCTGTTGTACTTGATATACACTATGAACTTAGGGATATAGAGACTTGGGACTTGATCCCTAAAAATTAGATTGAGTTGTGGATACTTAGTGGAACTTGATTCCCCCACAACCTTATACTTTAGATATGAGACTTCGGGGCGAAGTCCTTTTTAAGGGGGGTAGATTGAAATACCCCAAATCTAAATAATATTATTAATCATTATTTATTGGAATATAATCCAAATATAAATCATTTCACGTACGCATGCAAACCCATGCATGAAAACGTTACGTAAAAACAGTCGTTTCACCATAAACGCTAAAACGCCTTAGAAGCATATGGTCAAACATGACCTTGTATGACCCTCTAATATTCAAACTAAATGGTCATACAATTATTATATGAATATACAAATATATTCCCTAAGCTATATTCAGTCAAATACGCAAAATGCTCGGGAGTGCTCACACCCGCTCCTTAAAGCACGAAAAGTCCGGAGGAGTGCCGAGGTGGCACGAACTCCTATAAAATTAATTCCTAGAGTTCCTAACATCATTATTTATCATTCTAAAGAGAACCCACGAAGTGGTTTCTCAAAATTCAGCAAAAACCAAAGGAGGATTTCTTAGCGCTCCTTTTTGGCCCGGGAGTGTCCCGATGGCCCGTAAATTATGTCACGGGTTGATATAACCCCATATAACTCAATGTAACATCTTAGTATATGTTTATTTACTATAATAAGTGTTTACAAACACTTGGAACTCATAATAACAATTGGTTTCCCAAAATTTCCTTAGAGCACAAAAACACACCTTCGGGTGTCACGAAAATGCGTTTTACGCAATTACCTTGTAGTTTTTGACATGCCACGAATTGGTAATCTTAAAAAGGGTTAAAATGACCTTCTAAATAAGTTGGTGTGACTAGTCAACAAGGCTCTCTATAGGGGCCGATTTTAAGGGCAAAAACTAGTATAAAAATTGCATTAAAAATTTATAAAAAGCATAGAACATGGTGACTCACCTTCCCATGTGTTATATTACTTAATGTCTAAGTATGTAGGTCTCATTTGACCAGCAAGCTGTCGAAATTAGGCCATGGAATAAGGCCATGTGAGCTAGAACAAAAACAAATGGAAAAAGTAAAAAGTAGATCTAAGATCTACTTTATTTGATTCCTTCTTCACCATGTGACCTAACATGCTTCTTCCTTGGCTCTTCAAAACCGATGGAGACCCCCATTCAG